>CAIGRQ010014307.1:0-12149 GCA_903798375.1 Fraxinus sp. D2006-0159
TTCAATATGTACTGCCTATTTATAGACTACTATTTTCATTCAATGAATAAGACTGAGAGCTTCACAAAATTGCATACGTTTTCCTTTCTTTCATTTTTTATCAGTGGTATCAGAGCCACATAGTAAAAAGCAGCAGCTTTTAATTGCAGTAGCAACCAAGAAAAATGTCCAGCGACAACTATGTTCAACCCGCAATTCCTCGCTTTGATGGTCACTATGATCATTGGAGCATGTTGATGGAAAATTTTCTGCGATCCAAGGAGTATTGGACCATTGTGGAAATCGGAGTGACTGAACCTGCCAATGGAGAAATGTTGACAGAAGTTCAACAAAAGAAATTGGAAGAACAGAGGCTAAAGGATCTCAAGGCAAAAAATTATCTATTTCAAGCAATCGATCGTTCTATATTGGAGACTATTCTCCAAAAGGACACTTGCAAACAGATCTGGGATTCAATGAAGAAGAAATACCAAGGCTCTACTAAAGTGAAGCGTGCACAGCTTCAAGCCAACAGCTTCAAGCCTTGAGAAGGGATTTTGAGACACTACAGATGAAAGATGGTGAGTCTATTACTGATTATTGTGCAAGAACAATGGGGATAATCAACAAGATGAGATTCCATGGTGAAAAGATGGAGGATGTGACTATTGTTGAGAAGATTTTGCGTTCATTGGTCCCAAAATATGATTATGTGGTCTGCTCAATTGAAGAATCAAGAGACATTGATGAGCTTTCTTTTGATGAACTCCAAAGCTCCTTATTAGTTCATGAACAGAAGATGAATCGAAATTCAACTACTGATGTTCAGGCTCTAAAGGCTTCTACCTTTGCTCAATCCTCAAATTCAAGAGGAAGGGATAGAGGTAGAGGTAGAGGTAGAGGTAGAGGTAGAGGCAATAGAGATGGAAGCAGACAGTATCATAATTACAAAGCTGATGACAAATCCAAGATAGAGTGCTACAGGTGCTATAAGTTTGGTCATTACCGATCTGAATGCTATACCAAACTGCCATACGACAAAGAGAAGGTGGAGAAATCAAATTTTGCAGCAGAACAGAATGAATCAGAGACTTTGTTGATGGCTTATCATGTCAATGAGGAAATTGAATCAGACGTTTGGTATGTGGATACAGGCTGCAGCAACCACATGTGTGGAAGTAAGTCTTCTTTTTCTTATTTAAATGAAGACTTTCATTCTACTGTGAGTTTTGGTGATTGTTCTACCATGAAAGTAATGGGAAAAGGTGATATTAATATTAGAACCAAGAATGGTTTTGTAGAAACAATCTCCAATGTTTTTTATGTCCCTGACTTGAAAAGTAATTTATTAAGTGCTGGTCAATTGCAAGAAAAGGGTTATGTGATAACTATTCAAAAAGGTGCTTGTGAGATTTATGATCCTTCAAGAGGAGCAATTGCTGTTGTTCAGATGAGTTCAAACAAGTTGTTTCCTTTGAAAATAAGAACATCTCGACCTTGCTTGATGGCTGAAGTAAAAGATCCTTCATGGCTTTGGCATTTTCGCTATGGTCACTTGAATTTTGGAGGATTAAAGACACTTCAACAAAAAGATATGGTGATAGGCCTCCCTCCAATTACCATTCCTTCTCAAGTTTGTGAAGAATGTGTTGTTAGCAAACAACATCGTTCTCAGTTCCCTCAAGGAAAGTCTTGGAGAGCAAAAAATGTTTTGGAGCTGGTTCATTCAGACATTTGTGGGCCAATAAATCCATCTTCAAATGGGGGTAAAAGATATCTAATTACTTTCATTGATGATTATACTCGAAAAACTTGGGTTTATTTATTGCAGCAGAAATCAGAAGCTTTTAGTGCATTTAAAAGCTTCAAGGCGCGTGTGGAGAATGAAGCAGAAAGAGTCATTAAAACTCTTCGCACTGATCGTGGAGGAGAATATTGCTCAAAGGAATTTGATGTTTTTTAAGGGTATTCGAAGGGAACTTACAACTGCTTACACACCACAACAAAATGGTGTATCGGAGAGGAAAAATAGAACCATCCTCAACATGGTGAGAAGCTTGCTGGCAAGAGGAAAAATTCAAAAAAGTTTCTGGCCCGAGGCGGTAAACTGGAGCATTCATGTGTTGAACAGATGTCCTACTTTTTCTGTTCAAAATATGACACCTGAGGAGGCTTGGAGTGAGCGCAAACCAGCTGTAGATCACTTCAGAATTTTCGGTTGTATCGCTTATGCACATGTCCCAGATGAGAAAAGGAAAAAGCTTGATGATAAGGGGGAAAAGTGTATCTTTCTCGGTGTAAGCGAAACATCCAAAGCATACAAATTGTTCAACCTACTCACGAAGAAGATTGTCACCAGCCGAGATGTCATTTTTGATGAGGAGAACACCTGGGATTCGAATGAACAGCAGCCTACTCCAGTCATTCTTGATGAAGAAAATGATGAAAAAATGCAGCAGCCCCTACAACCAGAAATCCCAGCGGCTTATGTCCCTGAAAATTCACCAAATGAAGCTCCCACAATTGTTGAACCTTCTCCAACAGCAGCAGAATCTACTGATTCAGCAGTTGAATCACGTCTTCGTCGTATTCGAAAAAGGCCCGCATGGATGGAAGACTATGAGGTAGCTGAAATTGAAGATCCAATCACTCATTTTGCTTTATTTTCAGATTGTGATCCTACAACTTTTGAAAGTGCTGTCAAAGAAGCAAAATGGCAAAAGGCGATGGATAGTGAAATTGCTGCTATTGAAAGGAATAATACTTGGGAGCTGACTGATCTTCCAAAAGGACACAAGACTATCGGTGTCAAGTGGATTTACAAGACAAAATTGAATGAGAATGGAGAAATTGATAAGTACAAGGCTCGACTCGTTGCAAAGGGGTACAAACAAGAATACGGTGTTGACTACAAAGAAGTGTTCGCTCCAGTAGCAAGGCTAGACACTATTCGATTGATGTTAGCCACTGCTGCCCAAAATTCATGGCCTGTATATCAGCTGGATGTAAAGTCGGCATTTTTGCATGGGGAATTAGAAGAAGAGGTGTACATTGATCAACCACCTGGATATGTGAAGCATGGTCACGAAAATCAGGTATACAGGTTAAAAAAGGCATTATATGGACTAAAACAAGCACCTAGAGCTTGGTATAGTCATATAGATGCTTACTTTGCTAATGAAGGTTTTCTTAAATGTCCTTATGAGCATACACTCTATACTAAATTTGGAGTAGATGGGAAGATTCTTATAGTTTGCTTATATGTTGATGACCTTATTTATGTTAGTAATGATGGAGTCATGATTGCTGATTTTAAGAAATCTATGATGAATGAATTTGATATGACGGATTTGGGGTTGATGCGCTATTTTCTTGGCATTGAAGTAGTGCAATCACCTGTTGGTATCTTTATTTCACAAAAGAAATATGTCTTTGAAATTTTAGACAGGTTCCAAATGAAGGATTGCAATCCAGTTCTGACTCCAACTGAAGTTGGCCTGAAACTCGCAAAACATGGAGCAGAAAAAAGAGTGAATGCTACTCTATACAAGCAGATTGTTGGGAGTCTCATGTATTTGACATCCACTAGACCAGACATCATGTATGCTATGAGTCTAATCAGTAGATACATGGAGAATCCATCTGAAGCTCATCTCTTAGCTGCGAAGAGAATTTTTCGTTACTTGAAAGGTACATCAGACTATGGAATCATGTATAAAACTACTGGAAAATCAAAGTTGATTGGTTTTTTTCTATCACTAATACGACCTCTGGAGGATGATAGAAAGAGTACATCTGGGTCTGTGTTTATAATAAGCTCTGGAGCTGTAACTTGGTCATCAAAGAAGCAACAAATAGTGACACTATCATCTATTGAAGCTGAGTTTGTTGCAGCAGCATCAAGCTCATGTTAAGCTATTTGGTTACAAAGGTTACTTGGAGTTCTACACAATCAGCAACAAGGTCCAACTTTAATCTACTGTGATAATGTTTCTGCCATTAAGCTGTCAAAGAATCCTGTTCTACATGGAAAGAGCAAGCATATTGATGTGAGGTTCCATTTTCTACGTGACTTGTGCAAGAATGGTGTTATTGAGTTGGTGTTCTGTAAGAGTGAAGATCAAACTGCAGATTTGTTAACCAAGCCCCTCAAGCCTCCTGTCTTCATGAAGCTTAGAAGAATGCTTGGAGTATGCTCTTTCAAGGACATTGTTTCAGAGGAAGCTTAGTATTGCTGTCGAACTGATGAAATCATCTGGTCTAAACTAATTTCTGTAGATATCAGTTTAAGGGAGGGTGTTAGAGACTTATTTTAATATTAATCACGTATTATTTGGAAGCCCCATTATTTGATTTGATAGTTTGATTGACCGGGTCTTTAGTGTTTTGTTTAGTGGTCATAAGAAAGTTGTTTTTCTTTGCCTAGTTTATAGGAGTTGAGGTTAGTGCCTTAGTGTAGTAGACTTAGTTGCTTTTCTTTCAATATGTACTGCCTATTTATAGGCTACTATTTTCATTCAATGAATAAGACTGGGAGCTTCACAAAATTGCATACGTTTTCCTTTCTTTCATTTTTTATCAGTAATTTCCTCTTATTATAATTTCCCGGGGTCTAAATCCTTTTGAGAGCCCAATATATTTCTTCATGGGCAATCTACAAACATGAGGCCCAATTATCACAGATGCCGACAATCTAGTGAGTGGTTGGAGGCATCTGACAAATGGATAAGAAAATCCAGAGCCCAAATATTCTAGAATCTTCAGTAGCAGCTTCGCGAAATTCGCTACAACGAATGGAATACTAGTTTCCGCATAACAATGGCTGCCGTGACACGTGTCCCTTTCCCCAATCCAATTTCAATTGCCACTCATAAATGTGTACAATCCATTAGTCGCCCTAGGCTTCCAGAATTATCCACCATTTTTCCTTTAAAAGCCAAAAATTTGAGGAGATTTTCGGTGGTCGCGATGGCTGATTTAAGTAAAAGCACTGTGCTTGTTACAGGAGCTGGTGGCAGAACTGGTAAAAACCTTATAATTTTTCTATCTATTTCTTAGTGGAAGTTTTACATAAGATTTATGTCATATATAGTTGTGGTATTCCATGGTTGAATTATTTTTATTTGGATGTAGTAGTTGCTTGGGGCTTTGATTTTTATGGTGTTTTTGGAACATTGCCTGTTTTCATATGTTTACAAGAGTAGATCATGTTCGTGCTAAACCGTAAGCGTACTAGATTGTAAGTAATAGAATTGATGCCAGGAATAAATTCAATTCAATTGTACTAGTTATATATGAAATTCGAATTGAGTAAAGAAAAGAGAGGTTTTGATTTGATTGTATGTTAAATTAATCTAAGAGAGCGATTTAATTGTGGTTTTTATCAATTTATGGAAGATTATATTGGAATTTGAATCCGTTCATTGCTATTTATTTCAATTCTTGATTCATAATTTAGTTTTGTTCATGCTTTCTTGACAATCAATAAAGCAATAATATATAATTTTTCTTTTCAAGACAAATTAAATTTATCCTAATCACAACCCTAATCTATTCCTAATCCAAATTCGAATGATTAAAATGCATTGAAACTTATATTATCTATATGATTGCACATGTAATAAATGTTATTCCTAACATTTATTGCACATACGTTAATTTTACTACGTCTAAACTTATTGTAAGTCTTTCAACACTACAACAAGCAACTAATTATCTAAATTGGTGGCCAATCAATTAAATAATGCAATGGATATGCAAAATTAATCAAGAAACGCAATAAATAAACTAAATTACTCGTTTTCAATTAAAATAAAAATAAAAATAAGGTTCATCTTCATCCAATAACAAAACGGATCTAGCCTAGTATGTTAATATATAAATTACAAAAAGAACAATTAAAAAATATCACATGGATCATAATAGAATGCAAAAGATGTTAATCTTCAATTCCAAGATTAAATTCTTCAAAATCTTGATGTAATTAACCTTCAATTTCTTGATAGGATTTGATCTCTCTCAAAATATAGTAATTGGCACATTGTTCTTGATGAATTTGACGATAATATTTTGTATATAGAGGCAAGAGAGGTTTTGCCAATGTGCCCTCGTCCTTTGTTTCTAAGAGCCAGAAAATAGGTCAAAATTGCATCCAATTTGAGTTCTAAAATAGTTTGAATCGTGAAAGGAAACTACTGATTCATATGCGAAAATGGCCCCCATGCGCACAGGCAAACTACCCTGCGGCACCTTTGAGTCAAGTGGCTCTCGATTTTCCCACGAATTGCTCGCACATGCGTAGGTTCGCTTCGGTTTGTCCCTGAACCTCTTTCAGTATTTTGGTCATAACTTTTCTCTACATATATCCAATTGAGACGATTCAAAATCAGTTAGAAACTTAGAAAGATAATTCAAAGGGCTACAATTTTTCTAGAAGTATAATTTTTCCAATTCGAACATTTGTTATCCGAAAAATGGGTTTCAAGTTGATATTAAAAATTCAGAGCATAACTTCTTCCACTGGAAATTGATTTGTAAAAATACTTCTACTATATTTCACACCTTTGACCTCCAATTGCATTCTATATGATCTTCAATCATCATTCTGTGGTCTGAATCAACTATTAAATGTTTACACTTTGGACCCCAAATTTTGAATTTCCTTCGTTTTCGCAGTTTTTCGTTCCTTTCTTCCAAATCTATCAATTTGTATTAAGTTCGACCTAACAAACATAATTAATACAAAATTAAGCTATAACTTGTGCAAATCAATAACAAATATTCTAATTTAGCCCTTGTTTGACACCCATTTTGTTTGAAGAATTTGTTTTGTAATAGTGATTGATGGAATAATATGGGGTTAAAAAGTAAGGAAAATTTTTGGGTTTATGTGTAATATTATTTTATTGATAGAATGTTTGGTTGAAATGAAGAAAGAGAAAAAAATGAGAATAGAATTGGTGTCAAACGGGAGCTAAAACTGCANGATGAAAAGTTTTAGATTTGTGTGTAATATTATTTTATTTGGAGAATGTGTGGTTGAAATGAAAAAAGAGAAAAAAATGAGAATGAGAATGAGAATGAGAATGAGAATGGAATGGGTGTCAAACGGGGGCTTAATGGCCTAAATAAGTGTACAAAATACACTTATCAAATACTTCAACATGCTTGCAAAAATTAGATGACCTATTAATGTTCTTAATTTATCAGTCTTGCATCAGTTTGTTAAATGTACAGTTATTTGGAATGAAAATGAGATGAGCTGTTCAAGAATCAAGATTACATGTCCAAAATCCTTACAGAAGTTCTTATATATTGCTTGATCACTGCAGGCCAAATTGTTTATAAGAAACTGAAAGAGAGGTCGGACCAATATGCTGGTAGAGGATTGGTAAGAACTCAGGAGAGCAAGGAAAAGATTGGTGGATCAGATGATGTTTACATTGGGGATATAAGGACAGCAGAAAGCATTGCTCCAGCAATCCAAGGTATTGATGCCCTTATAATTCTCACAAGTGCAGTGCCAAAGATGAAACCCGGGTTTGACCCAGCAAAAGGTGGCAGGCCTGAATTCTACTTTGAAGATGGAGCAAATCCTGAACAGGTATCTATTGTAACTATTTTAGAATCCGTCGTATTTGGGGTTCTTTGTGCCATGTACTCTCTTATTCTTGCATTTTTTTTCTAGGTTGACTGGATTGGGCAAAAGAATCAGATAGATGCTGGTGAGAATTTGTATTAGTGTACTGTTTCCTATAGCTTCTCTTTCGGATGATTATATTAAAATTTCTAGTATGTGTTGAACAGCCAAAGCTGCGGGAGTGAAGCAAATTGTATTGGTTGGATCAATGGGAGGAACAGATCTAAACAATCCCCTAAATAGCTTGGGAAATGGAAACATATTGGTATTTGCATCTTTTGCTTGTATTTGCATAGACTCACTTCTTATTAACATCATATGGGTACATCTTAAATGGAAGTGGAAACTCCAGTGTAAAATAATGAGCAGAAAATGTCTTTATAACGGCCAGTTTTTATATCACTACTTTGCATTTTCATAAAAAAGTTTCACTAAATACTAACTGATATACTGAGTACAGGTATGGAAGAGAAAGGCGGAACAATATTTAGCTGACTCCGGAATTCCATACACCATTATTAGGTATGCACATGTTTTCACTTCTACACCTAGCCATTGTTTGATTCCCATTTTTTTCAAAATACATTATTATCTCTCTTCTATTTAACCCCACATTCTTCAATAAATTATTATCATACGCAAATCCAAAACTTATCGTTATTTTTTAACCCCACACACTATCAATCTACCATTCCAAAATGCATTCTTAACCTTTTAATGGGCTCAAGCAGGCTGCTAGTAAAGATTGTACACGTGCTCATGTTTTTGCATGCAAAAATTAGGTGCAAATAGTTGCAAGTATATTTTACCCCAATATAAACTTAGGATGCAATATTAGTTTCTTTTCCATTAATCTGCAGCAATACCCAGGAACTTGGATGGAACCATTGCTAGGATCCTTGTTCATGGGTGCTATTAATATTAATTAAA
The DNA here is from genome assembly GCA_903798375.1 of Fraxinus sp. D2006-0159. Taxonomy (NCBI): domain Eukaryota; kingdom Viridiplantae; phylum Streptophyta; class Magnoliopsida; order Lamiales; family Oleaceae; genus Fraxinus; species Fraxinus sp. D2006-0159. The sequence continues at coordinate 8,549 of CAIGRQ010014307.1, forward strand.
CTAACAGGATATGATTTATTTACAGTAATGCGCATCAACTTTTTAACTTTGTAATGCATAGATTAATATTACATGGAAAGGTGGGTTGGAACACATTTATAAAGTTAAAGAGCGTGTTCCAGAGAACTCTTACTGGACTAGATGTGCTTTGTGGTAGTGAGTGGTGGTCATCAACATGCAAAATGTGCATAAGATGGAAATAGCATCAAGGACATTAAGATGACTATCTGGTCATACTAAATTTAAAAGTGAAGGTGGAATCAATTGATGATAAGGAGAGAGTGGGTTACATTTTGGGATATGTAGTCTACGTTTGGTGCGACGTATTAGATCTTCTAAGACATTAAATATAGGCCCTGTTTGACACACACACACACCCATTCTCATTCTCATTTTTTTTCTCTTTCTTCATTTCAACCACACATTCTCTAAATAAAATAATATTACACATAAATCTAAAAATTTTCATTACTTTTCAACCACACATTCTTGAATCAATCACTATTCCAGAATTCATTTTTTTTTTCCCAAAATGGGAGTTAAACACAATCATAAAGGTATAATGAATAGTACTAAGTAGATGGTATTATGGATAAAGGCGTTTATTGTTCTCTAATTTTTCATTCAAATGATAGTCATTTGCATTATCAACCATATAAGATAATACGGAGATTGATGTGGGTTTAGGCCGGATAAGAAGAAATACACCATAATACCTTATGTTTAATATTACACATTATAATTTTATACTAGGAGGACTGGTTCAATCCTTAGAATAAGTTAAAAAGGAAACAGTAAACTAAAATTAAAATGAGCTATCTGAGATATAGCTCTGTATGAACGAAGTGGCGTAAGGATTTATCAACTCAGAATTTATTGAAAATAAAACTTATTTTATTGTTGTGATTTGTCAACTATGCATCATCCTAGTCTGCATCAACATACGACAGCAGTTGATTTTTTTGCTTATGGACTACATGAATTTTTCTTCTTCTGCTCAACTTGATTTTATTGAGAACTAATGTTCTGACTGATCTTCATGTGTGTAGACTAGTGTTTTCAGGACAAAAGAATCTTAATTTCCTTTAAACTAATGCTGCTATATAATTGTGATTTTATTTAGGAAAACAAGTGACAAAGATATAATGATATCGAAATATTCTGTTCTGACTAGGGTCTTGATTTTTTATACAGATCATTCAGATTGTTAAAAAAAAAATGTTGATTTTTCATGGTTTCACAGTGAGATGCTGATACTTTGATAATGCTCATTCAGACTCTCTTGAGATTTCCTGTGTGTTCCATTTTTCAGTTTTATTTTGTAATTCCGTCATTACTTTTATCTGTTGATGGGTATAGGGCTGGTGGCTTGCAAGATAAAGAAGGTGGTGTAAGAGAACTGCTTGTTGGAAAAGATGACGAACTCCTTAAGACTGAAACGAGAACTATTGCCAGAGCAGATGTTGCGGAAGTCTGCATTCAGGTAAATCATCTATTTATCCAGGTTTGCAGTTACAGAGAAATCACATTTCTACACGGAAGGTTGCTTAATCTCAGTCTTGCATTAGAAAATTTTCTTCATAACGCGATCTTATGAACAGGCATTAAACTTTGAGTTGGCAAAATTTAAAGCGTTCGACCTGGCTTCAAAACCCGAGGGAACTGGCACACCAACGAAGGATTTCAAGGCTCTATTTTCTCATATTACTACTCGTTTTTGATTAATTATTGCGGAAGTTATTTATCCAGTCATCTATTCCTTCTTCCATGGCTCGAGTTGTGCTTGTTCAAGTCCATGACACCATATTGGAATTGACTAGACAAGGATTAAGTTAACAGTAGTTTTGTGACCAAGAGAATGCGATTGATGTGCTGTAACAAACTTTAAGCTTTAAGCATTAATTTCAAATTTTGATTTTGATATTAAATTTGATGTCACTGTCACTGTCACTAAGGTAACGTGGTTCTGTTAGAGCGATTTTTAACAAATTTCAAATTAAGCCCCTGTTTGACTTGGCTTCAAAAAATAATTTCCAAACAAGTGAAAAATAACTTCACTAGGGAATTTGAGATTCACCGTTCATTTTTATAGTACTTGTGTTCACACTCAATCCGGATATGCACTATTGATAAATGAGTTTTACTACAGTGATTCCCTCGATATCTAGTCATCTTTGTTGACTAATAATTGATGTATATTTTATTCATCTTCAGCCGTCCAATTGCATTGATATTTTATAAATATCTTCTTAGGTAAGTATTGGAACCAACAAGACTTAGAATAAATGAATAAATAAATAAAATTTAACATGCGGAGCAATGCTCCACATCGTGTGTGGAATGCTCCGCTTCGCACATTGCGGAGTTTAGTTTTTATTATTATTATTAATACATTCTTCAGTGTTTTTTTTTTAATTTTTTAAGTTCCCATGTCTCTGCATTGTGCTGTACGGAGACGTGTCGTTTTTTTTATTTCTTATTTTTTTGCCAAAAAATTCTACTTATTTATATTTTACACAAATTATAAATATAATTTCACTTATTAATTATTTATTTCAAAAACATTAGAAAATATTCAATTCCATACATATATGAAAATATTCAATATTCAGGTCAATCCAATGTTCCCAAACCCCTACGAGGGGCATTGTCCCCTCAACCCTCGTGACCTGATCGAACAGATCGATTCCCGTCGGGGCATCCTACGAAAGGCACTGTCCCCTCAACCCCCTACGAGGGGCAATACCCCTTCGCATGCTTTCAAAAGTTTTGTTTACTTTATCTTTTCTGTTCCACCTTCATAACAAATATGTGTTGTTGCTTAATTATAAACTAGCAATTTTTTATTTATTTTTTATTAAATCATTGCCACCTGTGCTTGTAAATTTCAAATGTTTTTTTGTGAAAAATGAGGATAAAAAGAATTGATAATTTAAAAATAGAAGAGAAATTAGAAGTTTTTTTTTTTTTACATATTGTTTAAAATGCGTTGATAGTTTTAAAAAAAAAAATTTATGGTGGTAAGATATGATTAAAGGCCTGTTTGGTACGGCGTAAAATCCAATTAAAATTGAAAATATGGCCGTTGTGGGTCCCACCCGTCTAATAAAAGTCAATCATAACGGCTAGTTTTTCAATTTTAATCCGATATTAATCTCTACCAANCCTAGAGCTTGTTTGATACAGCTCAAAATCTCATTAAAATTAAAAATATAGTCGTTATTGAGTCTCTACTCGTCTAATAAAAGTCAATAATAACGGCTAGTTTTTCAATTTTAATCCGATATTAATCTCTACCAAACACCCTCTAAGTAAAGAATAGATTAACAAAAATGGATTTTTCATAAAAGAAATAAATAATAACTATAATGAGAGTTCATAATTTATTTAACTGAGATGTTACCAACATAGGCCACTTTATTTTCCCTAACCCAAGTACCATTTTGGTTCTACCAGTGCACGGGTACAATTTTCATAGATGAATTTTTAGTTTAATTTCGCAATTCAAACTCTTTTGGAAACGAAATTGGATATGATTTTGACCTATTTTCTGGTTCTTATAAATAGAGAATGAGAGCTACACATAAAAAAAAAAAAAAAA
>CAIGRQ010014318.1:0-11448 GCA_903798375.1 Fraxinus sp. D2006-0159
TATGTTAACTTGTTTTAAACATATACCTATAATGTCAAAAGGTAAACCGCGGATTAAAACTGAACCAAACCGCAAATACTGGTTTGATTTGGTTTGGGAAAATCTCAAACCGCTTGATATGGTTTAAGTTGAAAATATAACACAAACCGTCCAAATCGAACTGTGTTCACCTCTACTGTTAGCACAAATCATGGACACAACATTCCTTGTAAATACAGTGTCATACCTTGTATATTCATTTTCCATTTTTAAGTCTCCATTAGATGATGTATATATATATGTGTAATTTTCATTGTAATAAGTTTGAATTCAATTAATTTTGATATACAGAAAATCAATTTCTCCATTTTTTCTGTGTTACAAAGTTTTTACAGAGTTTTCTATTTCTTACAAAAGTTGGTAGGGAATTTGAGATATTCAATTGTTAAATATTCGGAATCCGAATGGTTCAAATGTAGTTGAAACTAACATAAAAGACATTAAGACGATATTGGTGAATAAGTGATTTTAACGACATCAGAGTTTTTGACTGTATTTGCTTGAAGATAGATTTGTTTTGTACTTGTACTCACAATAGAAATTTGGAAATAATTTCACAGGGTATACAGTTCATTTCTCTTAATAGTTGTAAAGGATGACGTTGTAACAACGAAATTAACCTCATCTGGCAACAATCCAATCGATGGGCATCGTGTGGGAACTTTAGCTAGAAGTTTCAGTTGCATGCCCTCTTCCACCTAATTTCGCATTAACATCAATTTATCGCAAAGGCAATCGTGTTCCAAAGTCTATCTCGCTAAAAACTACTTATGTAGTAACTAAAATTTCCCTATGATCACTTTTTATTCAACTCGTTTTCAACAAGATTTTGATGATTTTATGATGTCGCCTTACTAACATCATCATTATAATCTTCTATTGGATTTTGATACCCAATGAATCCCAGGTTATGATATAAATGTTGGATTAAATTATCACCAACAACTAAGTACAAAGGCTAAACTCGAAAACAAAGTGGGCCTTTAGAAGTAACTTAAACAATTAATGTTGCTTGTGGCCCATATATATTGCCTCTTGGATGTCTTTGAATTTTTGCTCATTTAATCTTTTTATTGGTCCAACTAAAGCCTAACTTGGCCTATATAGGTGGTGTATTTACCCGAGCAGTTTTATATGTGATTTGTGTTTTGAATGTATAAAAACGTGGCTGCCTTCTTGATGGAAAAATTGGCACCTTGCTTGGAGAGAAAATCGGTGGCTTTCTTTATGTTTTGGCCTTCATCTTGTATTCTTCCATTGTTTTTCTCGTGCCTTTGTGGCTTACAAATCATCATCATTATCTTGTCATTTGTGGATGATATTGAGGAGCAACCGAAGTGAATATATTATAAAATAACGAGGTTCGACCCAAATTACATCTAGAGGGGGTGAATAGGTTATTATGCGGAATAAAAACTTATAATTAATTAAAAACAGGTCACTATTAATTATCTATAGATGGTTAATCAATTAGCCAAATTATCCTAAGTTGAATTGTCGCAGTGATATTGAAAACAATAAATAACAAGTAGACTGATCACAGAGAAATTGTAACTGGATAAAAACTTCAGATACTTTGCCAGTCAGAAATTCACTATAAACGAATTATGAACTTATAGTCCGTCAGACACGACTATCACTAGTACTTTCTAACCTCTTGACTGCAATTTCCACAGCTCTGCTGGATTGTGTGCTTCTGCACCAACTCTCAACTGCAGTTTTATAAATTCGTCTATCTCCTTTGAATCAACAACTGGAACTCCAGTCACCTTCCATTAATTTTCAGACATCTGACAGATGTGTAGGAAGTAACAGTTTGGTATTTGAATTATGGATTTAATATTTTCACCGCCAGAACAAATCACAGTATGAAGGTTGATAGCTTATATAAAGATGATATGGAGAGTATGTGTTTTTATCAATGTTCAGCTTTAGAATTTACGTTCATTGGCGTTTGGTATTTATAGTTTAGGTTTTGGGGTTGAATGAATCAAATAAAAACCTAAAAAACCTGAATTAAGATTTTTCGGATAACCATGTCGCTCGAGCGAAAGTTGGGTGATAGCCGAGCGATGGGTTGTCGCTCGAGCGAAGGCAAGCAGCAGACGGGCGACAATGTTTCTGTTTCTGCCACTCAAGCCAAGTCATAGCGACAGTCTAGCGAAATAGGTATGCCGTTTTTCTTTCTTTTCCATTCTCGAATCCTATACATAATACAATTCAATTTCGACTATTTGCAACTTACTCCTTGACTTTTACAACATATTAATTTAAGTCTCTTTTATTCACAGACTTGCCAATTATATCAAAAACTTAGCAAACTCCCTCTTTAACATTTTGTGACAAAACTACAATCTAAAGTCAAGGTAGTAGAAAAAATCACAGACTCAATTACTGACACACTCAACACTATCAGTCTTGATTAAATTCTGTTTTTCCGTTATCAAAACCTATTTCCTAAAATAGGCAACTCAAATAGTGTAAAATGTATGTGAAACGGTACTAAATGTAAAAGCCATTCAAACAGTTATAACTCATAACACATCGTTTCAGTTTCATACCATAAGTTAGATTTTGCAGAGGCCATGATAAAGTCAAGCAAGACTCACAAATAGAAGACACTTAATACAAATGTGCAAAGAGCAGCAAGAGTACAGATTGGTGGCAATCAGAAACTCACAGTAGTACACGCAATAAAACAAGAATTTCATATATGAGGCACTATTAGAGAATATGCAAATTGGAATTCTAAAGAAGTCACGGCAACAGAGATCACCATAATAATGTTTCACGGATTTCTCCTGCAAGATTCTTCAGGTGCACACCCGTACTTGATTAATCTCAGATTCTCAATGCCTCGTAGGAGCCTTTGGACAAAGACTATGATCAAGGGGGTTCTAGTGCACGATAAATCAAGGGAAAAATCAAGAAACTCTAAAAGTTTGAAAAAGAACTTAACAAAAGTTTAGAAAGATCTCACTAAGCGAGTTTAAAACTCGATGTTTTGCAATTTTGCTTAACAACAATTCCAAAGATTTTAGGATCCTTTTCAGATCAGTCTTTCTGCTTCAAGATCCAGGTATCTTGCTCCTTGAATATAGTAGAAAGTGAGGTGCTGCATAGAAACGATGAACGAACACGTGACCTAAGCATCATTGATTCCAAACGAATATCGTTCTGGTTTATGTTTATTTATTACAATACAAGATAACTAGGTAACAAAATATCCATTGATTCTCCTACGAATGCCCTTTTTCATGATAAAACAGAAGAAAGATGGGGAATGGGGGACATGAACATGACCTGCTAATCAAATTGAACAAAAATATTTTTCCATTTACAAGTAGCTCCAAACAGGCCTTAGTACCTCCAGAAGCTGCAGAAATGTTTGCTGTTGGTTACTGGCCTGTCCTTATCAATCATTAGTGGCAGAGTGAATGAACCTATACTTATTTTTGGGCACTGGAATGCAATTATAGTTTAATAACAAGGTGGGGTAAAGGCAAAACCGTTTGGTACGAAGAACTGATCACAAAATTATACAAAAACTTAAAACCTCTTTTCTTCTTAATCATGTCCCAATTCATCGATGCCTCTATATTGCGTTGTGGTTTATTTTAATTCCAGTTTCTATCATGGAATAATGACAGTCAGTGAAGATATCATATGATTATACTAACCGCGCCTAAGCTTTTTGACGAAGGAAATATGGTTTAGAGATCAATGGAAATGGAGATCCCACAGCCATACATCTCAATTGATAATGGAGATATGGTTTAATAATACAAATCAATATTACTACATAATGTTACTGCATCAAAAGACATTCCGTTCAAATAATTAGTTGTTTATGAGATATTAGGAGATTAAAGTAAAAGAAAATATCAAGTTTCGATGAAGACCTTACCAACTGGATTGTGACTGCTGCAACTCACTTTCTACTATATTCACGTGCTACAATTATGATGCTAATCTACCTCCAGGGAAATTTCAACCACTGGTTTGTCGAAAAATCTGATCATAATTTATCCCACTTAATCCATGTTTATCCTCTATCCATGTTGATCCATCAGTGAAGTAGATCTTCCATCCAATCAAATCTTTGACGAGGGATGGGACTCGGTTCCCCCTCGGGGAATGTTTTCCGAGCTGCCATTCTCAATGAAGTGAAAGGAGTAGCGAAAAAGGATTCATAAATTTGATTCAGACGAAAAGAACTATAGACATTATTAAAAAATTTACCTGCAGCAAATAAAGCTAGCTTTGGGAAATGAAGTGCTGCACTGTTTCACCAGCAAGCGCAGTAAGGAACGAGGGGTGCTAAGGTCGAGTGATCGAGATGGTGAAGACAGGCACATGAAAGACTAACTCCTTTAGCGAGCTTCATAGACAAGCCGCGCATGAGTTAGTGATGCACGTGCGCTGCTTCTCCATCTTGCTTAACTCTCACCTTCCGAAGCCATAATTTCTCGAGACCTATTGCACGTTCGCGACAATGTCAGAGCCATTCGCTCTGACCTAAAGCTAGGCGAAGTAAAAGCCGAGGCCAATCTGTTGCAGTTCTCTTCTCATTTATAAGGCTCAAAACGGAGTAGTATTTGCGACAATGTCAGAGTCATTCACTCTGACCTAAAGCTAGGCGAAGTAAAAGCCGAGGCCAATCTGATGCAGTTCTCTTCTCATTATGAGGCTCAAAACGGAGTAGCATGTCCTATAAAGCCCCTTTCAAGTTACTGCATATACAAATCATGAAAAGACAAATTGCCATTTGAATTTTACCTTTGGCACTCTTTATATACACATGTTTTAACTGTTAAAGAATCTATCATCCTGGTACGGTTGTGAGAGATTGAAAAGTTAGTTGCTAGTGGGATTGTTCAAAGGTTTTACCAAACAAAAAAAAAAAACAAAAGACCACTATCAAGCACTATGCAAATAGTGTTACAATATTAAACCTTTGACCTATATAGATAAGCATTCCAAGCCCCTATTTGAGTTAAATTATTGTAGAATGAAAATGAAAAATATAGTCGTTATTGGGGTCACACAAGAGATAGAAAATTTAAATTTAAATGTTGATATGATGGATAACGATCATATTTTTCATTTTAATGAGATAATAATATAGATCAAACGGGGCCCAAAAGTTTGTTGGTGGCACCTGAATAAACAGTATTATGCTCTGTTTGGTTTTGCTAAAAATAAACTTTTAGTAGATATTTATATAATGTATATAGTTGAAAAGTTGATAAAAATTGTGGGTTTCATGAAATGTATAATTAAAATTAATTGACTTTGACTAAATTTTTTTTTAACTTTTCTTTACTAAAACGAAACAAGGACTAAGTCTATTGTGAGCGGAACTTCACAACATTTTCATCATATCATTTCGTGTATTTACTTTTCGATTTAGTTATTTCATATCTTTCAAGAAATTTGACGGATTGCAGTAGAACTCATGTGATCAACCTTAAATTTACCATATACTGTCGCGAAAATAGAAAAACTTTTAAACTATTTTTAAGGACGATCAAGACATACTTAATCTTATGCGAGGAAAAAAAAAACTGTTGTTGCTAGCTTTTTGAGAATTTAATATTTTCCTTAATTTAACGTAATAAATTATTTAGTAATTTATATATTTCTAAAATAAATAAATAAATAATATTCCGAATAAATAAATTACTAAGAAAAAAATGATTAAACATTGTTTATTTGGTGTAAGTTTTGGTGTAATGGTTAGAGATGAGTTTTAATTTGGTGCAAAATGATGTAAAATTTGGTGCAGCACCGGAGATGGTCTTATAGCTTGTGAAGTTAAATTATATTCTACTCTTAACCACGACATTAAAATAACCTAATATTTGTAGGGATAGTTTGTACTTGTAGAGGTGAAAGAAAACCTATTTTTCTTTATTTTAAGTACTTCACAAGACTGATCAAAGCCTGCGAACTCCATTTTTAATTAGCTTAATTGATGCATCTCAATTATAAGTTGTTGATCTCGTGCCTCTAAACTCAATTGTTTGTGTCCATCCATGAGAGAGAGTGAGAGAAATTGACATTATTGTAATGAATAGACATCCATATTAAGGATTGTGAAAATCTAGAACAGCCTATAGGAAAACTTATCTAAGCTGCAGCAACATATGGTCCAGGCTGGAGAATAAATATTACCAATATTCTAGGAGAAACTTAACTGGACAGGTGGTAAGAAGTGCTAGATGTACGGAAAAAGTGTCGTTAGGTTTTTTATAGACAAACAGTTGGCAGTTTTTGATTGAGCCCCTATTTGAAACCCATTTTTAGGAGTAGAGAAATTTTGGAATAGTGATTGATGTAAGAATGTGTGGTGAAAAAGTGATGAAAAGTTTTTGATTTGTGTGTAATATTATTTTATTAGGAGAATGTGTGGTTGAAATGAAAAATGAGAATGAGAATGGGAAAGAGAAATGAATGAGTGTCAAACATGGATTATATCTTTCTANGGGGGGGGGGGGGGGGGGGCAGCAATTTCCTTGTGCAAGGGGAATTGTTGAACCAAACTTCTTGTAATTGTGCAAATGATAATTCTGGGCCAACAAAACAAATACAAATCAATTTAGTGATTAGTGCTGCATTTATTCACTCTAGGTGATATGTTTTTTATTTATTGATAACAAAATAAAACATAAAACATATATAATAAAATACTTACCATCCAAAGACGGGGAGTACGTTGAAGAGTTTAAAAACTAAACTTCATACGCTCTAGTCATGCTCCTCGTCATCATACGCCTAGTTAAGAGAACCACCGTAAAATTTTTAAATGTTTTGTTGTAAGATTTACACTTAATATAGGCCTTAATCTTGTTCAAGAGTTATTCGTTTAGCTCATTTTTCTATTTATTTGTGTTGTGCATCGTTGTTTTAGGTTAACACCAAGTTTAGAGATAAAGTACGGAGAAACAATAACAAGAAAAGACTCGAGAAGGCGCAGTGTAAACAAAAGATAGGTGCAAGAGCTAGGAGTTGGGCCGAAGTGAAAATGAGCATGATACGAGGAGAACGATGAAGCAGCAGAATAAGTGCTGCTAAAGAAGATATCTCGAGCTTCATCATCTGTGGGCACGAGAGGGACACTAGAAGTTCTAACTATGAACTGGATTGAATTTATAGATTATCTGGGTTTTTTTGACAATTGTGGCACAAATTTCATGGTGGTTCGGGACATATATATACTACAATGTTCATACTTAAAGGGTTCCCAATTTTGGCTTTAAAGGAGAACACAAAAATTCAATCGACGGTTTGGAAGAAAAAGTGGAGAAGAAGAAGTTGCAATTGGAAGTTTAGGTTGTGGATTTCATCGTCAATATTCTTTTTCTTCTCTTTTACTTCGAAAATTAAATTAAATTGTTAGGATAATTGATGTAGCATAATTTCAATGATATAATTAATTACCACATGTTGACCTTATAAGTTTGAAATTGTGTTAATTTTCTAGAGTGGTTTTTAATTTTTTTCATATTCCTGACTAATTTATGTATTATTTTTTAGTAGTGTTGAAATCATCGTGAAAAATCTCTCTGTTTTTCATGGTCAAGATGCATCTGTGGGATGAAACTCTAGGAAGAGATACACGTTTAGCATGCATGTTCAATAAGAATCATGAATTTAAATAAAAGATAAAGATGCACTCTTAAGATCGTACAATCTTTGTATGAATTTCTTGTTTAATTCACTCGCTTGAATGCCTAGCATAGAGATATAGTGAATTCTCATATTTAAGTTTTATTTTATTTCATAGAGATCATCAAACACTTCAAAAAAATTCATTCAACAATACACACACGAATAGTAGTCAAAACTTGACAGGCAGAGTTAATTCAAAATACTTTTGTATGTATTTTTATATGTTCAATACCCCCTTTGTTGGTTGGGTGGGGGGGAGAATTAAAATTGTTATACATTATTGTTTAGAACATGATTAAAGTGCATCCAAAGTACCTGGCTTTCCACTATGAAAGTTAGTAAGGCACAACGAAAATATCAATGGAAAATTAATGCTTTTCCAAATGTCAATATCTAAACTTGATGAGTGGTATTAGTGGTTAATGAGTAGTTAACTTCATGGATATTAAAGGGAAAAGGAGCCGACAAACATAAATAATTATGCAATGCCGTTAAACAAATGGTAGCAATGGCCTTTATGGCGGCAAAGTTGTGTTTAAGAGCTTGTTTGGCTAAATTTATAAGGGTGTGTTGAGCCACATTATTTTGAAATAATGTATTCTGTAATAGTAGATTGATGGAGAATATATGGTTGAAAAATAAATAAAAGTTATTAATGCGATAGAAAATATTATTTATTGAATAATGAGTGATTGAAAATGAGTAGAAGAATGAAAATGAAAATTTTAATTTGTACCAAACATGAGCTAAGTGAATTTTCTTTTGAAAGGAATATCTTCCTTTTTCTCTTCCTTATAAAAAAAGGTAAATTAGTTATTATGATAATTGATAATGAAGTATGAAGTATGAATTACTTCAAATTAACTTATTTTTAAGTTTTATTAATAAAAGTTATTATTTAACTTATTTAGTTATAAGTAAATTTTTGAAGCTTTACTAAACATGCACTAATTGATGAAATTAATGTAACCCTATTTGATTTCCTTTCTTTTAATTTATTTTTCACTCTTTTTTCAACTATACATTTAAACAATAAAATATTCTACACATAATTTTAAAATTTTTTCTTACTTTTTCAATCACGCATTCTCTAAAAAATACTATTCAAAACTATGTTTTTTAAAATTTTAAGGCCACCAAACAGGGGCTAAAATTTGGCCTTACTTCCAAGATTTAATAAATCCAACTTGTCGACTGACATTGTTAGCCACTGTTTGTCTATCGTTCTTTCAAAATTCTTTTTTCCTGTACACTCATTTTCAATCATACATTTACACAATAAAATATTCTACATGTAAACTCAAAATCTTTTCATATTTTTTAGCCACACATTCTCCAAAAATTCATTATTCAAAACAATTTCACTACGATCTAAAAGACCACCATACATGAGCTTAGTAGGGTGGGTGACATATGTTGGCAAGGAAAGGAGATCCAACTAATTTTACTTAGGGTTGTGCTATGGGTAAATAATTGTACCCATAGGCAACCCCCTATTGGTGGGGCGCTTGTTGCTATCAGGAGTCCCACCAATAAGGGGCGTTAGGTGTCTATTATGGACACTCCTATGGGTACAATTATGTACCCATATCATTTTCCTTCCACTTAGCACTTCTAATATCTTAATTTTCAAATTATTTTGTGAATAAATAAAGTGAAGTATTTACGATTAAAAAAAAATAATTTATATCCATATCAGTAAGGTATACACTAATATGCTTATAAGATATAAAATTTACCAAACCATTAGGAAAAAATTGATAGTGGACTAAACACTCTGAACAACACATAAATCGTCGCACTCAACAATGTAACTCGTAAATATATTCTTACCAAAAAGGAGGCCCCGCACAATGCAAAACTTTCATAATTTTTCAGAACGAAGTATCCCCATTATCTATGAAGAAAACTATTTAGCAATAATTGTAACTTAACATTATACTCCGAGAAAAATCGCAATGGAGTTTTGTAACCTAGAGTGTTTGGTAGAGATTAAAATCGAATTAAAATTGAAAAACTAGTCTTTATTGTTGACTTTTATTAGACAAGTAAGACCCAATAACGACTATATTTTCGATTTTAAAAAATACAAGTGTTCTTAATAAGGTAATGTTTTTGAAATGGAATTTCGAATCTTAGGGCGTGTTCGGTAGAGATTAAAATCGGATTAAAATTGAAAAATTAGTCGTTATTGTTGACTTTTATTAGACAAGTAAGACCCAATAACGACTATATTTTCGATTTTAATTAGATTTTGAGCTCTTCCAAACAGGCTCTAATAAATTTGTACATACATATCATTAACCTTTTAAATTTGTAGAATACCACATAAGTTACTGTTAAAAGGAAAATGTGAATCTTACCCAACTTGCACGAAAAAATAATATATAGACACTAAATAAAAATGAGAGAAAAAAGGACAAAAAAATCGAAAAAAGTGTTGCTCCTTCTCAACCCCTGCATGTATCCTCTAATAAACCTCCACCTTCCATCTTGATTCTTTCTCATTTCTCTTTCTCAATCCCATTATTCCAACCCTTCGTTGCCTTCCATCATCTGCAACGGGCAATTTGGAGTTTGGGATCGAGATGGGGTGTGAATGATAGATTGAGGTGTTACAAATTCGAAAGGTGATAGATTAATTACGATGCCATAAACTTCAAATGTTCTTTTATGCTTTATTATCTTAATCGGAGTCTCTATTCGTTTTAGTTTCTTAGAATGGGGTACCCATCAAAGAGAAATCAAGGGCAGGGTGCAGGCATCGTCAATCACTTTCTATAGACAAACCCCAAGTCTTCCACTGAGGCATGTGGCCTTAGAAGCCGGAAACTATAGGCTCTACAACTAATAATTAAAAAGTTGAGCCCGTCTCATTAATGTGTTGTATGGTTTCACAAAATAATTGAATGTCCATATTTTGGGGAGAATATTTCTATTTTATGAATAATATGATAAAAAGATCTTAGATTGATGGTATAATTGATGTAGGACCATTGACTTTGGAGTTTGAAGAATAGATGTATAGAAAATTGGTTAAAAGAGTTGTTGCTACGAAGAAACGAGCATAACTTTTAGTTCGGGAGCCAGATTTTATAATATGCTTTCAGAAAGGTCTTTCAGTGCTCCATACCGTCCCAACCAAGGGTTTCCCAGTTAACATCGTTTCCATCCTCAAATTCGTTGTTTAAGGCACGCTGGCGGACAGTTGAAGTTTTATCGTTTTTTTATTATTTTTTGCATTTTTAGTTGTTTTGATTTAATGGATGTCTATTTGGATCTTTTTGTTTAAATTAAGGTTTTCAGAGACTATTTAAAAGCTCTTGGTTATCAGAATAAATATCATTCGTTTTGGTCTGCTATTATTTTTTTGGTAGATTCCAGTGTTTACGTGCTTGGTGCTTACGCTAGTAAATTTGAACTTCCATTCTGCGTCAATAATATAAGGGTCTGTTTGACATGTTTTTTGAACAGTCAAAATGAGCTTTTAAAAATCAAAAGTTTCTTTTGAAAATGTTTGATTAATTTTATAAAATTACTTCTTTTAATTAGAAGAGTGTTTAGAAGAAATTGGCTCAATGCGACTTCCTCTACAAATACTTCTAGAATATGAAGCTCTATTAAAAATTAGTTTTTAAACAAATATAAAAGTAATTTTCTTAAAAAAAGGGGTTAATTTCACAAATGGTCACTGAAGTTACTTGAAAATTTCAAAACGGTCATTGAAATTTCAAA
>CAIGRQ010014357.1:0-13127 GCA_903798375.1 Fraxinus sp. D2006-0159
GGTTGGAAATGGTTTATAATTAGTAGCTTCGGGCAGCTATGAGCTCAAAATTAAGTGGAGTTTGATTTCAATGATTGTGCTACATGTTAATAATGATTTACATACACATAATGTGGAGAGAAATGATCGGGTCATAATTTATTTAACCAAATAAAAAAAAACTTCTCCAATTTCATTTGACACATCATCTGAATGTAAATTATTATATGTAACTCCGTTATGTACAAATAGTATTATCCTTTCAAATTAGCAAAATCGGACATATTCATGTTCCACTTGGGAGATGATTGATATGATATATTAATTTGTCGAAAAACATATGGAATTGAATGATATATTTGGATTAAAAGTCACTTGAAACTTGAAAAAAGCAAAGAATGTGATTAACTTGTTGAACATTTGTCTCATATATGAAAGATAGTGAAAAAATATTTGATTTATAAAGTGCAAGTTTCACCTTTGAGTGTGGGCTAGGTACATTTAGCTCAAGTTTGACAACCACAAACAACAACAACAACAATGATAGTAAATTCTCTCTCATTTTTAGCCACATATTCTTACAATAAAATATTCTGCACGTAAATTCAATTTTTTTTTATTTTTTAATTATGCATTCTCCGAAAAATACGTATTCAATAACTCATTTTTTAAGAAAAATACTCATTTTCATGACTGTCAAACGAGGATGAACATTGGATATTAAGATGGACTATAGGGACAATTTGCAAACATTATGCATTTAGCCCCTGTTTGAGCTACATTCTCATTATTCTAATAATTTTCAACAACATATTTTTCAATAAAATAATATTCCATCGTATCAATAATTTTTCTTCTTTTTTAATCACATATTCACCATCACATAGCGATGACAAAAAAAAAACCCGTCATGTCCCGAATGGGGCAAAAAAACTGCATCGACGGGTTGGTGGGGCGGGGAACACTGCTCCGTCTCGAGTCACGGGGCGAGACGCCCCCCTCCGTGAAGAATAAAAAAAATTAATTACAAATTATAAAGCAAATAGTTAACTAAAAGAAAAAAAATTAATTTCAAGTCCAAAATCTCATTACAGAACTAAATGAAATATTGGCCCCACGAAACTTAGATGAAGATGGTCTTTGGAATAAAAAACTTGATCCAAAGTCTCTTCAACTTTTTGAACTTTTAACTCTAACAATCCATGATCAATTGATGCTTAAAAGGGATCCACATGGAAACGTCTAGGTATATGCTTTCACCTTTTCAATGTTTAAATTCTTATTTTTGAATTGTGATGTGTAGGTGGATTATACGTTATTGTTAATCCCCTTTCAGGTTGCTAAAATTGAGACAGAGAAAATGCTCATTCAAATGGTCGAAACTGAGTTGGAGCTAATGAAGCAATGGGGTGTATATAAATGTAATTTCAAAGGACAAAATAAAAATAAAAATAGTTAACTGAAAAAATATATATAAACGGGGCAGGCGCGCGCCCCACACCCGTCTCATCCCGTCTATGGTGGGCCGGCGTGGGGGAGTGGCGGGGCGGGGCGTCTCTAATTGGCATTGTTTAAACGGGCAACGTACAATGGTGGGCCTAATTAATATTTTCTTGTAAGAGGACAAATAAATCTTGAAGCCCAATCCAAACAATGGTGGGCTAATACCTCAAATTGGAATAGACTGAAACTTAGAGGAAAATTTAACTAAATAAACATGAAGCCCGTTATTTTGTTCAAAAGATAAGACCTTAATATTTCAAATAATACGAGAAAATTACACCTAATTGTCAATTATAGTTGAATGAGTACTCAAGTCTTTATTCAATTTTTTTATAACACCGTTCAGTAGAAATTAAAGTCAAAGTAAACAATATATTTTATGATTTACGATTTTTCAATCACATATTTTATCAACTGTTTTCAAAATTTAAATTTTAAATGTTTAAATGTTACGTGCTTCACCGGCTACCACCATAAGAAACAAAAATTGATCAAGGACTGCTACGTGCAAGATGAATTAAGAATTTGGAATTTGCCCTTTCTGGTGGAAGAAGAAATTGTAAATTTTATTTTTTCCTGTTATGATCAGATTTCAATCATCCGATGTGAAAATTATTTGGTGTTCGGTAAAGATAAATTAAAATTTTTTATGACGTTATATGAGTTAGATGTGAATAAAATTTCGTCAACATGTTAAACAGAAATGAAAATGTAATTTTGAAATTGTTGGTTTCAGTCCATATAGTTTAGGTTTCGACTGTTTTAAAATCAAACCAAATCGTTTAAAAATGGTTCATTCTAAATTACTTGCTATATCCAAAATATATTATTTATTATATCAATTTATACTTCAAAAAAGTCACTTGCTAGTCAGCTTCTATTGGCTCTTTGGAGAAATAATGATTTATTTACGATGATAATTTCTTATCGAAATAATGAAATTACAAGTTTAAATTTTATGGTTGAACTTCTATTAATTTATTGTTTTAAATTTATATTGAGACAAATATATTTTTTGTTTAGAAAGACTTACCCTAAGCAGGGGCGGACGTAAACAATTTAAGTTACGGGGTACAATTAAACTTGCAAAAAAGTTGTGATAGATTTTACATTAAAAAAATAATAATAATGACCTATGTAATTTTATATCCGAAAATTTATGTAGGGTATGTTTTTTCTAATGTAAAGTTTGAAGTTTTTTTATATCATATCCCATGTAAAATTTCATAATAAAATGATGTAAATTATATTGAAAAATTTGAATCGCAAAAATAATAATAATCGATTTTTTATTGTTTTAAAAAATACGAGTTAGACATCTTTTATTAAGACGCAGGCTTGACATCTTTTACTATTTTCAATATTTGTTTGGATCATTCGATATGTCTATGATATAGTTCTCAAAACGAGTTTCGAGATGACATAGGCAATTTGTGGATTCGGCTAGCATACGATTGTTAGAGAATTTTAAAAATTGACATGTTATCGAAATTCTCGAAATATTAGTTTGGAACGACTTACTTAGACAACTCATAACATTTGCTATGGTTGGTCATTTCATGCGCCATTAACGATGTAAAAAACTAGGTCATGAGTACTTCGAAATGATATTAAGAATTTAATATTTCAATTTCGTTTGACATCTTATAATGACTTCGAAAATTGAGATAAAACCATGCCACCCCATGTGTCCGCCCATGAGTTTAATGTTATGGTGAGATTTTGACAAATATGGTTTATTCTTTCTTATGTTTTGAAAGGTGTTATTTATGTCGCTGAAGTAGTGATACGAAACCAAATCAAACCGCAAAGAATGATTTGGAAATAAAATGGTTTGTTTTGAAATTCTTGCAATCCGTTAAAAATGATTTAGTTTGAAAATAGTTCAAAAATCACGTAATTCGAACTATATTCACCCTAATTTGAGTGACTAATCCATGTACTATAAGAGCGGTCTTGTTGCTGTTGAATATAGCACCGGAGTTGGAGAAGAAACACATCAACATATTGCAGCAACGAGATCAATCAAATACGAACAAAATCAATATCAAACTTTAATAAAACGAACACCAAAGGCCCGAACGCGTGATCGTTGTCTTCGAACTAAATTTGCACCCTCTCCTGATTAATGAAGATGCTTAATGATATTTGACAAACAGTTTGTAGGAGTAATCAAGCCTTATTGCAGAATTACACCAAAGCACAAAATGTAATTCCAACCAAACTTGAGAACACAAAGAGGGAAAATTGAATATGGAGAAGTAAAATAATTGATTTCAATTGTTTTGGAATGATATATAATTTTAATAATGTTTTTCCAACAAAAACAAATGAACTAGGACCACCTATTTATATCTCTCAGAAGTCTGGTACGAAATGGTGCTAAAAAATAATGAAAAGTCACCAAATTCAAAACTACAACAATTATAAAATGGTAAAAAAAAGGGCCAAAATATTTGATCTATGCGGTCGCATAGGCCAAACCTATGCGACTGCATAGTAAAAACCATACTGGGGCATCAAGTCCCGGTATATGGCCATGCGCATGGTTCAGTTCACCATGCGGTTGCATTGCTCACCATTTCAGCCTCTTGTTCCCCTTTCCATTCCACACTCGTTTTCTAAATTTTGAACAACAATACAACAGTCGTACCTCAACAATCACTGCCTAATGATCTTTTGACTAACTCTAGTATCACTTGCTAGAATTGAATTTCAACCAATTTATCTGAAAATCAATTGATGTCTAGTGAAAGTAGATTAAACATTTTATGACATTCGATCACAATCATTTTGTGATCTATCCCATAGAGTTAAGAGCAATCCTATTTCACTCCAATTTTTTTACCTTACAAGATTATGGGAATGAAAGCAAACTATTTTCATCTAGTATATGTTGATGAAAAAACATGGTATCAGAATTGAACAACACAAACTTAATTGAATATTTAAAGGAGTTTTTAGAATTTATTTTCAATGGGTTTAATTACAGGAAAGTTACCCCTGTTTCAAATATGATTATGAAACAAGAAGAAGTTGTTTAGGAAATTATATAATTGCATACCTTTGCTTCTACCTGTTGATGAGTATTTATAGCAAAGTTTCTTAACTGAATTAGGTCAAGATGTTACAAATCCTAATTCACAATGGAGAATTATTACTACCATAGTGTTGTTTCTTTTTTTGAAAATTATTTTCCTAGATTTTTCTTGATCCCCATATTATTGAAATTGTGGGAGGTTCGGCACATGGCGAGAGTTAATAAGGATGTTACTCATGCAAAGACATTCGAGCCGATATGATGGTGTTGAAGATGCAAGAGTCATCAACCAAACTCCTTAACAAGGGGTAGCACGTGGAAAACACGCAAGGTCTCTACGCAAAATGATGTTATAAGTTTACGTGAACCATGATTTACAGATGGACCGCGCGTGGCCTTCACGCAAATTCGAGGTGTAACAAATTTACAAGAATTAATCAAGATTTCTAACTATTCTTATATTATGTTGAATTATTTCATCAAATAATTTAGTTTATGAAAGAGGACACATTCTTATATAATTGCATTAGTCTTTGACATTTTTGCTCTTAGGTAAAACATTTAAAAATTATTAGTGAATCGAAGAAAAACTAAAAGGCTAAACCAATATGTTATGTCAGTCTGCTGACTTGAGCCGAGACCCACATACACAGTGTTAGTTCATAATGGTGGCCCATATGACTTTAAATTATGAACATCAACTTCAATTATAATTTTTCAAAATTATCCAATCAAACCAAAATATTTGACTTCGGTATCAAGCTCCGTTTGATTTAGGTAAAAAAATAAATTTTTTAATAGATTTTGATAAAAGTTGATGAAACGTGTGATTAAAAAATTGAGAATCCCATAAAGTATACAGTTAAAATTATTTGTTAGCTTTAACTTGAATTTTAATTTTATCTCTCTCTCTCTCTCTCTCGGCACAATTTTTTTCTTATTCAAATAACTAAGCAAGAGATGCAATATAAGAAGTGAGAATGTACATAGAATAGTGTTGACTTTAGACAAGTCTCATACATAAACTTTACTTTAAAACATACGAAATCCGAAAAAGAATTTCGATTATTAGATCATAGAGGCTTCTTCTTTCACGATCAAGTTTAGCGACCCCATGAGATATTGAGATGGCACGACAATAGTATCACGAAGCAAATAGGATGTCAAAAACCTCAATTCTTTATTTATTCTAACACATTTAAATGAACATGAAAATTACATCTTCCATTTTCTATACTCTATAACTAATCTATCGAGAACGCACGATAAAAATCGACTTTTGAATCAACGTAACTAAGTTATCTCTTCTCAAATAATTTACCTCTTTTAAATAAACATTTCATAATCTCATACTATGAGTATACTAACATATATACATGTGCATACATATTATGTTGATATATCATATCAAAAGAAACTTTTCTTTCAATGTTTTTGTTTTTTTTCCTTTTCTTGATATTTACGACGACTACTTATGTTTCTAATAATTACATACAAAATAATGTGTACACAATGAGTGGTTTGTCCTAATATAAATAATATAATATGAATCGAACCTTAGAGAAAAGAATCTACAAAATTTCCTTGTACCAACCCCAATTAGAAAACCTTTTGAGTGGACAAACCATCGAACAATAACATGTCACTGTGCTAATGACAATCATTCAATTATTTGAAGTGCCTTTCTTGTCGTAAATATTAATGCTTTTAAAAGTAATTTAACCTTATGATTTAACACTTCTTGTTAAAAATAGTCAAACAATTAGAAAGATTAATGGCCATAATCATCCTTCTCCCCCCTCTCTCTTTCTTCTCATACACACATCGTTGTCGCATATTTTATTTCTAGAACAATGCTATTACTAAGCCCCGTTTAGTCCTTATTTTCAACTATGCATTACATGAAATTCGCAATTTTTTTCAACTTTTTTAATAATATATTTCATCTATTAAAATCTGATTTTAATCTAAACCAAACAGGAGTTATGTATCACTAATGGCATTCAACACCCTGCGTCTAGGTACAAGTGGAATCACACTCCACAATTGGTGATCAATTGTACTTTTATGGTTGCCACTTGTGGGGGGTGTGGCGACTTGATCGGTATTGAAAATCACTGAGAGTGACACTGCATAGATTATATTATTTTTATCTCGATGGAAAAGATTAGTACTCACCCTAGTGAGATGGGGATGTAACACAAGTATTGGGTGAATTCCATGTGCATGTCTTCCTTTACACCGTAAGTAAATGACCTTTACATGTATATTGTCAATTATTCATCTGCTAACGTGGGATCAACTATATGCATGGCAGGTGCAACCACTTCACTTTCTTTAAAACCCTAGATCAAGTCTATCCCTTCCATTTGGACAAGATTGGTAAACAATAAACTTTGTACAGAAGAATCTGAATCTTAATTGTGAGGTTTCCTTTTTCTGTAGTTTGAAGAATGAAGATCAAAAGACAATGGAGGTTTGACCTTGTGACACTTACTTTTCAAGTCACTTTTTGTGTATTGGATGCTTTTGGCCTCTGGATAGAATCCAGCTGCACAAATTTTTTCTTCTTCTGTTTTATGGTTACTTTTTCTTTGTTTTAAAACAGTAATCCAGTGTCAGATCATGACCCCATCAAGTGTCATTAGTGATAAAGATTTAGATTGATAGTATAAAAAAATCAATCAAGATTAGTGTTCATGGTTTCTTGAAACCTCAGGCATGTGAAAATGGGCCCTACAAATTTTCTTTATGGGCAACAAGTTGGACTATTTGGCCCAGTCCGAACAAGAGAACATCATGATCACATGCAGGGGAGCACATTGCATGCTTATTTTAATATTTATTAGAGATTCCATTTTAAAAATAAATTTGGCCACTGTTTAATTCCAATAAAAATTGATTATATTCTACATTTTATAGGATTCATAACTTTTTAACCATACGTTTCATTAACTTTTATCAAAATCTTATAATAATCTGATTTGTATCTAAACAAACAAGGGTTTAGTTAGAAAATCAACTATTTTCAAATTTAATCGACATTTTAGTCTTGCAATCCGATTTCTCGTTTGAATTTTAATGGATCAGTTGCTCGTTGAGTCTTGGAGTTTTTTTTTTTTTTTAATGTAGGAACCCGCAGCCGCTACCCATGAGTGCGCACTGGGTAAACCTCGCTTCATGTGCAATAACCCGCAAACCACACAGAAAAGATAAACTGCATTAGATAAGCTCGGTGTGACGGGCACGATCGATGAATTGTTAGCAGGAGATTCGAACTCGAGACATTCGGTCTCCGTGTTCACCTGCTTCACTAACTCGGTCATCCCTGAATGGGTTAGTCTTGGAGTTTTATACTTATATCATGAATATGGTTTAAAGGAGTAATTCAAACTATTATATTAATATATATTTTGAAATTGAAGTGAGATATATTCTTTAAGAATATTGTCTATGATTTTAATCAAATTAGAGACAATTGTTGTAGCGTGCATGCCTTAGCTGGTGGTGTGAATATGGGACATGATTCGTGAAAGCAACTATATGTTCTAAGTTATCCATCATAATTCATAAATATCGTGTGAAATGGACCTACAAGATATTGGAGGATGACGAAACAAGACATTTCTATGGCTAGATGCAGTCTTTGTAAAAAGATTGTGGAACATTTGTATCTTATACTTTATATGTATGTCCGAAGTAATTAATGCGATTATGTCGGAAAGTAAAATTTTTTTGAGATTAAGAAATTATTTTTGAAAATATTTAAATAATTTTCTGAAAGTACTTTGTTTGACTTAACAAACTTTTAAAATAATCTAAGTTAAGATAATTTTCTCACAGTGATTTTCTACCAGAAGTAAAAGTAAAAACGAAAGTTGTATCGAACGAACTTAAGACAATAAAAGTAAAAGTAGAGGGAGGTTGACTTACTTTTTATGGCTAATCAACAAGACATAAATGAAAAGAAAGAGAAATAGAGCAATCTTCATAGTCACTCAAAATTATTAGGACCGACAACTCGAAAATTTTCTACTCATTTTCTCTAAATTAAAAACACTAGACCTCCTAACACCACTCATAGGCCATAGCCCCCACCACTCACGGCCTCGATTATTACGCATGAAAATAAATGTTAAATCTTGTCACGTTAGTGATAGTAGCTTAATAATTATAATTACAATTAAGAGATTTTAAATGATTATTTTCCACCAAACATCCACCAAATAATTAGAATGGGTCCAAATTCCATTAGGATTCTTATTCTTAACGGTCCAATATCAAAATGTATGGATACTTGATGATACATATTTTGTCATCAATATTTTCTCTTCACCACAAACCAAATTTGTACATAAAATTATGTCGGAAAGTTATTGTTCCGGTTTCGTGAAAGGTTCGAATAGGAGTAGTTAATGCAATAAATCGAGCTGAACAGCTCCTGGGGCCATCATTTGGATCCGGATCTTAAGAGATCCATACCTCAAGAATCTATGACCAATCGAATCCAAATCTTAAAAGAAAACATAGTTAGGACATTTGGTTAGCTTTATTGCTAGAGGAAATGACGTTTATGTGGGAATAAAACGCGCTTTCGGCGCCAAAAATTGTTCTAATTGACGTTTGTTTAAGGAATTGATAAGCAAGAACGTGCTTTACACCAAAGGGAACAGAGAAAGTTTTTTTCTTTTTCTTTTTCCCTTTTTTTCTTTTTTTCTTGTGGATAAATATCAGCCAATTGGAGCAGACCAGAAAAGAGGAAAAGGCAAGACCACCCACCCCGTTTGAATAACTTGGGGATTCACGCCGTCATCTACGTCATAAAGTTACGTATTTTACGAAAAATGGCATGTTTAGTAGAGACGATTATTGAATATTCAATTCTTTAACAGTACATACAAATATGCGCGAGTGATATTTAGAAGTTAAATTTTAATTCGAATTAGTTTTTATTATGATGTTAAGATTTATTGACACCTAAAATAGATGTACGTAAAACATGCAACTAATTATTACTTTTCTTGGAGGCAAGTTGTTCCTTAAACAAATGATTTCAAACATAGGATAAGAGGAAGATTTCACCGCTCATAATTTGTGGAATCGTGTAGTTTCCGCTTGACAAAGAAAATTCTAAGTTGATTAAAGTATATTATCAATCACATATTTGGAATGCCCAATAAGATACGTAGGCCATGTTTGGGCCGAATTAAAATTTGATTTTAATCTAAGTCAAGTCAAACCATCAATATCAATCATATCTTTCATAAGTCCCACATCTTTTCAACCACACATATCAAAAATTTATATCACAATCCACTAAAAATCTTATTTTAATCCGCACCAAACACCATTGTATTATGTTTCTAAATAAAAAAATGACTAACCCGTTTGCCCCATTATTTGAGATTATAATTTTTGAAATAATATATTTTTTTAAAATGTGTGGTTAAAAATGAAGAAATTGTTTTGGATTCACGTGTAATATTATTTTATTGGAGAATGTGTGATTGATAAAAAGATAGAAAAAAATGAATTATAATTTTATTAGGGGTCAAACAAGGAGCTCTGAGTGATGTTATACGTACATCGAAAGTGTGAACCTATAAGGTGTTTGTGAGTTATTCCCCCGTAAAATGTAAGTAACTTAACAATTTATTATTTATTCGAATATCGACTAAAAGTCAAATTAACTACCGTGACATTTTAAAAAATAACGAGCCCCATAAAATTTGATTAAAAAAAGAGTTTGAGAAAACATAAGGCATGTTTCTTTTGCCGTTTTTTGTTTTCGATTTTTCAAAACAAAGAAAACGTGTTATCTTTCCTATTTTCGAAAATGCGTTTTTGAAAATACGTTTTTGAAAACAAGTTAAAAATTCATAAAGAAAACACAAAACGACAAGTGTGTCGTTTTTGGTGTTTTCAATTATAATTAAGCCAAAATTTTCAAAACGCGTTTTGGATATTTTCAATCACCGCCAACCACCACTACACCACCGTCAGCACAGTTACAGAAACACCACTACAGCCACTGCCAGAAACATCACTACAACCATCGCCAGCAAAAACATATTGGAAGCCACTTTTCGGCCACCTAGACCGTCGGATTCCACCATCAACAACCTCACCTCAGTCGCCTCGATCACCTCCAATCATTCATTAGCCATGAAACAACGTGAATCGAATTTTGTTTGAGAAGAACGACAGTGGTGTCATCCCCAAGTGACTCCAACCATGTCCCCAATCCACCCTATACAACTCTGCAATGTTCGAATTTTATCTGAGAAGAACGACAGTGACGATCCGAGTTTTGCAAATTTCGACGCTATCCGTTCGTCCCACGATCGCGGACCACATGTATTAGCCTCTTCTCCACCTGGTGCACCTTGCCCAACCATGGGTCAATGTCAAATTTACCTGCGATGGAGGAGATGAAGGTGGGTGGGCTTCGTTGAGAGAAAGACGAGAGATAGAGGGGAGGGGCAACGGGTTTTCCATTTTTATTTTTTATTTTTTTAAAACAAAATTTCAAAATGCCAAAAATAATACATTTTCAACAATCTCAAAATGAACACTCAAAACACAAAATTGAAATACAAAGAGAACGACCCTTAAATTTTTAAAAATGGAGAACAAACAAGGGCTTTGTAAAATACTTAAACCTAAGGTGTCTTTTTAGGAAATTTAGTTCTTTTTTAACATCTTGAATTTTCTCAAACTTTTATTTTTCACCATTTAAAATTGAACGAGCAATATATTAAGGGTAGAGTCACTCATCAAATAAAGATAACGATCAAGTTCTTATATTTTGATTAATACATTTATTTTTATTTGATGTGAAGATTTTTAGGAGTTGTCCAAACCTCTCATGTTTGTTAATGTTTATTTGACGAGGGACTCCACCCTTAATCCTCAGATATCATGTATTCTCCAATTAAATAATATTACACGTAATCTTAAAATTTTTCTTCTTTTTCAACCACTCATTTTTTAAAGAAACACTTTTTCAACCATTATAATTACAAATAATCGGGCCAAACGGGGACTTAATTAGATCAAATTCACGGGTTTAATGTAGAAATAGTATTTTATTAATATTCAATTCATTCGCTAGGGATTTCAAAATTTCGGATTAATAGGACTTTTGCTTATTTCGAAGAGATATTCGAGAAGTCATCATTAGCCAAAGTTCATCTAAACACAACATTCTCAAAAGATTGCTTTTTGACTTTAAAAATTCATGCAAAATGGCATGAGTATTTTTAATTCCTACATTTGGCTCTTTTTTCTAAAAAAAAAATCATTTTTCAAAATTTATTTTTAATCGTACATTATTTCGTAAAATAATTTTACATGTAAATCGATTTTATTTTATTTTTTATTTACACATTCTTTAAAAAGTTACAAATACATTTACGTGAAAATTGGTTCAAACGTGTTAGAATCAAATGAATTTTTGAATTGTGTTTCTCCAGTGGATTCGCTTTTGACTTATACGAACCGTTGATGTGATTGCAACGTGCAATTATTGAAGTGTGGGGTACTACCTCCGTTCTTTAAATTATTTTCCTCTTATTTATTAACGAGAATAGCGTACGTAATGCGCATTTATTCTGTTTAATATNTGAATTGTGTTTCTCCAGTGGATTCGCTTTTGACTTATACGAACCGTTGATGTGATTGCAACGTGCAATTATTGAAGTGTGGGGTACTACCTCCGTTCTTTAAATTATTTTCCTCTTATTTATTAACGAGAATAGCGTACGTAATGCGCATTTATTCTGTTTAATATAAGTTACTTCCCGTCCACAACAAAAGTCGGGAAAGGAAGCGCCGTCTAACGTCGGCAATGATAACGACTGGCCGCAATCCGTTAACGTAGACGGAATGAGGTTTGACCGTAGACAGTTGAACGGCCGGAACTACGGTATCAGATTGTCGCCACGTCAGATACGAATAAAAGCTCTCAGATTTTTTGGCGCAAAACCGTAGATTTGTTTTTACTTTCGGCCAGTTTGATGGCCTTTATGTTTTGAACGAATATATTTTTTTTTTGAGAATATGTGCTTAAAAAGTACTAAAAACATTTAAAATTTACATATAAAATATTTTATTATGTGAATGTGTGGTTAAAATTGAGTATGAATACTAAGAACTGAGATCTGCTATTCACCCAATTAATTATTAACACATATTAACATGTCAAACTCTTCTCAAACTACTCCTTATGCTTAAAAATATGTGACGTATTAATTTAAAATAATGTGTCAATAATTAATTAGGTTGATATTAAATTTAACGACAAAAATTGAATAGTAAACTTAACTCGAGAATTAAAAAGTTTTAACTTAAAATCTATCAAACTTCTAGTTGTTAGTTTTACCAAGTACGTAAATAAAAATTAGGGAAGATTGCAGCAACGATCTTAATCTTTTTATTTTTTTTTTATTTTTTTTATTATTTTTTTTTATATACAGACATTCCTTTAACATTCACTTTGTGCCAACTATAATCCTAGGGATGGCAATGGGCCGAGCCGAGCCGGCTCGGCCCATGCCCACACGAGCTCGGCTCGTGTTCGCACGAGCCGAGCTCGTGGCTCGTC
>CAIGRQ010014385.1:0-10670 GCA_903798375.1 Fraxinus sp. D2006-0159
CTCTGATAATGTATATGATTGAACAGTCGAATTGAAAGCATGTGTTATGTTGTGACCTGATTTACCATAATATGACTTCAAATTTTGCAGCAAATGATACGAACAAATCTCATGACAAGTTCCTAGATAAACACGTTCTATAACATTCTTGATACTAATATGGCGATTTGATACAAAACACAATCCATCTTCATAACCATAAGCCTTCTTCAAGTTCTCGAAAAACCATGTCCAAGAGCTATCGTTCTCACTATCTCCAACTCCAAATGCAAGAATAAAAATGATGTTATTTGCATCCTGTGTACATGTTGTGAAGAGAGTACCACCATAGTGTCCATTTAAGTAGGTGCTATCGACCACAATAACAGGTTTGCAATGCTTCCAACATTAAATTGATGCTCCAAGGGCCATGAAGCAATATTTGAACCTTCTGTGACTATCAAGCTCCAATCATGTGACCGTTCCAGGATTTCTTTCTTGAAGCATGTAAAAGTGGCTAGGTATCTTACTGAATAATTCAGTTGGATCACCCCTAATGATTTTTAAAATTTACTCAAGAGATCTCCAAGCCTTAGAATAGTTCATTGAAACACCATACGTATAAAACATATCACTACATATATCCTTCGGAGTGTATATAGTATGTGACGACGTGCACTTGTATTTGATACTAGATGAAACAACTGTACTGGATAATTACCTGTGAGTTCCCAATATTATGTTTGAGCCACATGTGTGGCCATTAGTAATCTTCCTAATCTTAAATAGACCTAATTTACCTCACTTTGAAGATCTAGACATTCAAGTACACACATCATGTAAACACTTGACTAAGTGCTCCTTCTTGTCTTATTGAACCACCATAAATTCGAACATGTTCTGTATTGCAAACAATGAAAGGCTCAATTTGAGAATATTTTTATCACGGAAGACCCTTCATTCCTCTACTTCTCTAGGATCAACAATAGTTACAACTATGACTTCATGTTCGATTATGTGACCTGTGGTTCGATAGTTGCATCGCATATGTCTAAGACCACATTCTGTAATGAAAACTCTCTAATAGTTTGTACGTCAGTTGGCATTGTAATAGATTGTTGCTCAATTTCTGTAACATCAATGCTTAACGGGTATTTAAAAGGGTCACGATCCATACCCTTTAGAGTAATACATTACTACCACTTCTTATTCTCACCAGTTGCAAATCAAGATTCAGTACATACTGTAATGCAACGACTAAATTTGTGTGATCCAAATTGAATTCGGTCATTACGCATCCACAAGCTTAGTATAAGTGCAATTACGATCCAACAAAATCATCAATAACTGGGATCCATTTAGCAAACATACGTGTACATATATCATTTCTGCAATTTTAAAGACATAATGTCAGGAGTAAAAATGAATTCACGCAGGTCACATATGTAGTTCGGGTCACATACGAGCTCATGCATGTCACATAATTACCTACGAGGAAAACAAAGACACATAATGTTATATCGAGTCACCGTTAATGCAATAGTTCATTGTTTGTGGTCATACTGTCAATATTTAATCTGTTGAATAATTATATTTATATATACAGGTCACATTATGTAATACATGCATGGCATTAGGTCATAGTTTATAATACATGCGTTGCATTATGTCGTATATCCTACTATCCATGCACTAAGCAGGTCATATGGGATACTACAACTCACAGAATGTTACATCAGGTCACAGATAACTCATACTTCACTGAAAACATTTGCATTGCATCTGCAAAAGTCACAGACTATAAATACAAGTTAATTAGGTTACATTTTCCACAAATATTAACCCAATTTTTTTTTACATTACAGTAAATAGTGCATTGGTCACAATTAATTATATATGTCACACATTGAAATCGATGGTCACATTACGAGCTCAAACATGTCACAGAATTATCCACAACATTCTATATGTGCTATCAATGTAATCAACGTTCCAGAGTTTATTGATTATGTGTAGAGATATTTTGAATTCACGTCGCAACTTTATGAAAACATAATACAATCGTAAAAGTTGTTCTGATAGCATGACATACTAATGGCAATGGGTATTCTTGGCATCGGCAATGGTCACGTTTTTTTTTTTTCAATTTTTTCCACAAATTGGAGCATTCAACTCAAAAACTACGTACAGAAATTGAACTGTAAACGAATAAGAAGACCTTCGAATTGTGATCGAAAATCTGGAATGTACTGTCGTCAATTGTCAGCATGAAGGAACTCCATTGGCCCGAAACTGAATTTGTGACCGAAGAAGAAGAACTTCGAATTGTGACCGAAATCTCGATTGTACTGCCATCAATTGTCAACAGGAAAGAACTCCATTGGCCCGAGCTGAATTTGTATTTTAGGGAGTCTTAATTGCACGCTTAATTTATGGAATATAATGTAACATAATATTCTCGGATCTGTAGGGATGGTGGAGCTGGATTTGGTATTATATTACAATTGATATTTAATTTATTAATAAATACCTGATTATTGCAATTTTGAAACTTAATTCCTGAAAATTGATTTGGTCATACTTAAAACCTGACCCATGAATTTTTCCCTTATATTTTCTCGTCTTCTTTTCTTCTTTTCAATATTTGTCGTTAGACTTTTAAATAAAACATGTTAATTAATAGGAATTCAGCACTAAAATTAACTAGAAAAAAGAGTAAAATATACAACAAAAATGTACACATCAATTATCAAGTGTATATTTTCTTTTAAATAAAACTTTAAGGATATTAATTTGATAATTAAAAATTTTTGAATTGGAAAGGTTGAAAATATTTTAAATTGATATGTAATCTAAGTATCTAAATAAACAAACATATACCTCCCTATTCACTCAATAAATTTTGAGGGTTATTCGTTGGCATAATTAGTGTATTACCTTTATTTCCAGGCTTACTTTGTAGAGTACCATTGCTGTTGTTTGAATATAATCGTAGTATCTTTCTACGGGTGAGAACTTTCAATAAGAAGAAGAAAAGAAGTAAGAGCCTATATGTCGACAATAGAGAAGAGATTTATCGACTCTCCATCATGTACAATGAATAATTCCCTTCCTCTCATTTACTTTCTTGGTTTTGTAAAGGTAAAGGGGCCTTCGAAAGCTAAGCTTCTTGTTTCAAAGTACAAGCCAATATTTATTCAACATAATTGTGTTTAACTAAAGTAATTAGAAAGAATAGCTTCTCATATTTGGGTTTCGAAATTTTCATTTGTTGCATTTTTGCTTAAATCTGTCTAATAAATATTTGAGACATGTAGCAAGCTATGTGTTTTGATATGTTTGAATATATTGAAGATATATTTAAATGAATATATATAACTTCTCCACCTTGTCCACGTGTCATGGCAACACTTGATGTCCAACAATGTGAATTCCAACTGCAATAATACCGATTGCCACACACTTCCCGTCGCATTCACCATGCCCATAGCCTTTTTCATCGTCGTTTCCTTTGCTTGCCAACCAAAATTGCAATTTGTACAAAGTCCCCAAGATCGATTTGCACAAGACCCAATGCAAATTATCTCCCACCATCATAGGCGCAGCATTTCATATAACTCGCTTTGGTACCATTTGTCATGAACCGACTATGAGGGGTTACTAGATAGTAGTAGAGCCACATAAAAGGCGTGGGTTCAGTCTTGGTGCAAGTAAAAACTGTGCACCCTTAAGACGTTGGATCAAAAAGTGAATTTTGATGCAATTAACTGAGCTTGTTGAAGACAATATGCAAATAGTTAACAAGAAGTTTTGGGATATTTGTTCTGTATATAACCGAGGTTTATCTTTATTTGACGTCTTGGGCATGACCTTATAGTATACGAGGAAGCTAAGTGTTATGTGACATGAATTGTTACATGTGTTACACCTCCTCTAAAGAGGCTCCAAATCATGGCCACGTGGTGCCAATTAGTAAGCTCAATAAAGCTCGCACTCTGCAACACTGTCCTAGCCGACCAAGTTGAGGTCATATACAAGGTAGTCGAAGTGATGCATCACTTTCGCCAAAGTGCCATGTAGAGGCTGACCCTCCATGACCTAAGAGAGGTGTTATAATCTAATGCAGAAGTGATCCAAGGAAAACTAGCCTCTTTGTTGATAGAAAACATTTCCCACTTCTCCTCTTCCAAGAGATCTTTCGCACAAGATCTTCTTATAATTGATTGATGTAACATTTCTACAAGAGACAACTAAACGGTCAATTTGTCGGTTTAATTTTTAGAGATCAGAATTGGGCTCCAGGATGACTACTTTTCAGAAACATTAAATGACATTCAGCTTATGATTGATGGAGTGACACCTAGGAAGAAACACCTTGACCATCAGGATTAGACCACATGTCTTTTCATCTAATGGTGATAATCTATCATATTTTACAGTAAAAAATCATATTTTGTGTCATTTGAAGGTAATGTAATTTTATACACCCAACTATAACAGTGTTCTTCCGCTCGTCCCACGCCCAAACATACTTATACAAATTGACTGACTTGACCTTCTGAATACATGCAACCGCCTCTCCCACCTTTGGAGAAAATCCTGTGTTGTTAACAGTTTGTCTAAGTGTGTGAGTGAAAGACCATGTGGGGGTGTGAGTGTAGTTCGGATTTGACCACATCTCCTATGCAGAAATAGAGGTCAATAATACGTGTGAGCGTAATAGGAATCGTATCTTTACTTGTAGAAACCACATTTGGAATTGCACAAGCATATAAATGCTAATTTGTACTGTAATTGTTGAAGATATTAAAGAATAAATAAAGATAGTTGTCGACCCAACTAGAGTCTAGGGACTTCCTTGTCGGAAGTAACTTTTGCTCAACATAGCGGTTTGCTTATGGTGTCAATATTATTGGAATGCGAAAGTAGAATTACCCAAAAATTAAAAAGAATCTTTAATTCAAGAAATAAGATTTTCTAGATGTTCATGTGTATGTTATATCAAAAAATAAAGTATTCTAATTTTTACATGAAATCGATGAACGAACTTTCAAAATTTTGGATTATGAGCTTCCATTTTTTAATTCCAAGAACTTGATGCTCCAAACTTCCAAGTCTTCTATGGTATTCTTCAAAACCATGACAATTCGACGGGTGAGCACCTTCTTTTAATTAAATCAAGAAACTAATTCTTGGACCAAAAAATAAGAAAAAACAATTTTCTCTCTCCAATTTGAACACTATGAAATTATGTATTGTGATTATTCTAGAATTTTATACCCATCTGGTCTCTATTTATAGAGATAAAGATATTCTAATTCATGTACAATAATAATCCCAATTTTAAATAATAGTCTTAATTAAGATTCAAACACGAGTTTTAATTAAATGCTACATCCAATTAGTTTATATTTATTTCCATGTGTAGTCATAAAACTTTAATTACAATTATAATTAAGTTTACAACTTTTATCGCAATTACAATTAAGCACAAAACTTTATTGTAATTACAATTATGCCCAAAACTTTTATTATAATTATAAATAAGTCCCAGTACTTTATATAGCTACTATAGGGGCCTAATGTGACACATATTATCTAAAATCCAATAATTAGATCGTGTCTAGTCCACTTTAGATCACCCAATCTAATTATTAGTCTTTGCTTTTTCAACTACAAAAGACTGAACTATCACAATATATAAGATCACAGAAGTCAATAAATCTGTAATACTTTCCTATGACATGCCGTATATGTATTTTATATCCATCCAAGATTTGATAATTAGGTACGAGCATAAATGACAGTTTTACCCATCTAATTATTCTCACCAACTTAAGTATCATTTTCTACAACACGCCTGTGCACTAATCACAAATGTTGAAATTTTTACGTCGCTAAACATTGAGTTTAGATTTTAATCGTTCAAAAAAAATATTTAAGTAGTCACTCTACCCATTTTTCAGGGCGACGGTTCTAGACACGAATTCCCGTTTTCTACTTCGTTTTATCGTTTATTCTCAAGTTTCTAACTCATAAAGATATTTGATCAATAAAATTGATCTGACTCATTGATGAATCAACAAATCATTAAAATAAAGATAAATAACTTATTTGAAAGTATGAGATGCCACATGTTTGACTAAGTTTAAAGCAATAAAAAAAATTCTAATGTATTTTTTCATATATTAAAAATTTATTTATTTCGACCATGAAATGAACATTATTATCAAAATAAGTAATATGCTCTATATTTAATTTTATTAGTCAAGAATATATTTGTTAGAACTTTGTTATGAGTGTCATGTGTCCAAAAATATATTCTGGACCACTTTGTTATGAGTCTCATGAGTTTATGAACTAAATCTTGTGGTATAAAGTATCTTTTATGGTATGAGTTTATTGAAAAAATTAAATTTCAAGCCATCCTAACATGTTGTCCTGTCTCTGCCCCGGATGGGCACACAACCCAATAGATATCACCTGCAAAAATGGGCGGAGAAGTTCTACAGTTCTCCAATAATGCCGAAGTTGGTATTTGTAGAGAACAAGATGAACAAATAATAAGATCAGTTTTCACTTGAAAGTGTACCTTTTAGAGGGGAAATGATACTTGTACTTTAGGGTGTCCATAAGGTTTTACTTCCTTAAGATGTCCCAAATATAGAGCCCAAAATAGATTGACCATGTGTCTTGTTTAGCTAATTACTTCATGTATCATCGTTGCAACTTTCATACTTAATTTCTATAGAAGTTATTGATATTCAATTTATAAGCATCTATGCAGTAAAAGATCTGAACTTCCAAGATAAAGATCGTTTCAGGGACACCTTACAATTTGCAGCAATATTGCAGTTCAATAAATTTATAGGTGCGGAAATCAAATACTGAAATCTCCATAGATGTGTTTAAGCATGTATAAGGTCAATATGCATTGAACTTTCCATCAAAAGAGATGATAATCACATTATTTTATTAGTTGCATAACGATAAAATGCTGAACAATCAATCAGATAATGATTATCAGCTTCACGTTGTTTCTGTACCATCTTCCTTGTTAACCATTTCTTTCAAACGATATAGCAGCAAGTTGAAGTCATCATCACTCTTAAGAAGGCTGAGACGTACATAGCGATCTTCAGAATTGAACAAGCTACCTAATCGACCTTTGATGTTTGCTGCACCTAGGACATCATTGCAATTTGTGTCTTCTTTCCTCTCACATTTCAACCAGACATATGCTGTGATCATTAGTATAAAATTCGATTAGCTTTGAAAGTTTTCCTATCTAGAACCACATACATGTTTATTTAATCTATTGATATCACATTTAAGGGATTAAAATAACAAGACTTCTGTTTAAAATTAAAAATTTAGCGAACCGAAAATCTAACTTTCATGTGCAGTAATGAATGTGGCAAGTGAATTGTTGGGATTTGGTTTTAAGAATTGAAATTTGGATTGAATATAAACAATCAAAAGTGACTTTATGTCAACTTCGGTCCAATATTCGAACTTGATCTGATAGTCAAATTATAAATATAAATAGATTAAATTGTTCTACTCATTAAGTAGATCATCTTAATATATTTGAAATCTTAAAACCAATTTCAGATGAATGATAAATTGCGGTCTAAAGTTGGAAAGAAAAGATGAAAAACTAACCGAAAAAATACCTAACTCCAAAGCTCGCCTATCGCTTGAGTGACAGTTTAGCGACAAGAGAGCGAGAGAGATTCTATTGAATAGGTGTCACTATCGCTCGAGCAAGAGGCTAGCGACAGTAAGGGATGCTTCCCTTCGTGAGTTTGGGGCGTGACACTTCACTCACAACCCCTTCTCTTCTATAAATAAGACAATTTTAACGTCTATTATGCATCCTATGTCATTTTGCATTGAGCATTATATCAAAAGCTCTAGCAAAATACTCTCCAAAAGTCATTCCAAAAATATTTTATTGTAGAGGGAAAATTTTCGTATAAAATTCGTCGTTACTTGTGGTTTGAAGTGCTTCTACCACAAGTTGTATCAATCGTATCTTGGGAGACAAGTGTTGTAAACCTTTAGCACCAGTGTGAGACAATTTTGTTTTAAGGAGAAAGTGATTTTACTTGCCTCGAATTTCGTTCTTCACCTTTTCTTCTTTTTCTTACTTTCTTTCTTTTCATTTCTAGAGTTTAATTATGGCTCTTGAGAATCAAACTTCAAGTTCTACTTCATGACATACATGATGAAAAGATGGAATTGAGTGAGTCCTTCCAAGTTGGCCATCATTGAGAAATTTCCTCATGTGTGGAGAGATTTCAAGAATTGTCTTGAACACAAAATCAAGGAGATGAATTTGGAGGAATTGATAGTCAATTTGAGGATCGAGGAAGGCAACAGAAACACCGAAAGGAAATTTATTGTTCAGTTTGGAGCAAGTTTTTATTGAAATTGGTTCAAATGTTGACAAAAAACGTGAGATCTCCGGTGTTGTACCAAAAAGAGACAACTCCAAGAATGCTAAAAAGTACAATTGTGGAAAAGCTGAACATTGTTCAAACGAATGTCGAAAGTCAAAGAAGACTGCATAAGTAATTGTAGTTGAAAAAGACACCTTTCTGAAGGAGTTCAAGAGATGAATTTATCTGCGGTTGTTTCTAGATACAACATGGTCGGTAATTGAAGAGATTGGTGGGTTGACACTGGTGCTACCTGCCATATTTGTGCAGATAAGACCATGTTCTCAAACTATCATGAATTGAAAGGAGAACAATTGTTCATAGGAAACTCTACAAGTTCAAAGATTGAAGGACTTGAAAAGATCACATTGAAGATGACTTCCGGGAAAGAACTAGTCTTCAATAATGTCCATCATGTGCCATACATTTGCAAGAACCTGGTTTCGAGTCTCTACTTAGCTGGAATGACTTTAAACTTATATTTATGTCGAACAAATTTGTACTTACCAAAAATGATATGTATGTTGGTAAGGGTGAAGAAATGTTCAAAATGAACATTCTTACAATTGTACCAAAAGGCATTATGATTAAAAATTCCAATTCTGTTTATATGTTTGAGTTGTCTTTTTATGGCATAGTCGATTAGAACACGTTGATTACAAATTTATGAATAAAAGTTTAATTCCGATGCTTAAAATTGATCCTAATCATAAATGAAAAGTATGTGTTGAAGCAAAGTTGGCTAAAACACATTTTCACTTAATTCAAAGGAACATGAAACCTTTAAAGTTAATACATAACAATATATGTGACTTGAAATTTGTTCAAACTGAAGGGGGGTAAGAAATACTTTATAGCTTTCATTGATAATTGTACAAAAATATTGTTATGTCTTTCTAGTACGAAGTAAAGACAAAGCCTTAGATGTATTTAAACATTATAAGACAAAATTTGAGAATCAACTTGGTAAATGAATAAAAAGTATTTGTATTGATAGGGGTGATGAATACGAGGCACCATTTAAAGAATATTGTTCTGAGTATGGAATCATTCATCAAACCATGACACCCTACTTAAACCAATTAAATGGTATTGTTGAACACCAAAATTGAAATCTTAAAGAGACGGTGAACTCGATGTTGATAAGTTCGAGCCTACCTACCCCAGAACTTGTAGGAGGAAGCTATTCTATCGACAAATAACATTCTTAACAAGATTCCCCTTAAGAAAATGAAAAAAACTCCATATGACCTATGGAAAGGTCATCCGCCTTCCTACCAATAGTTGAAAGTGTGAAGGGTGTATAGTTAAGGTTGAAATATCTAAGCCTAAACAAGTGAAAATCGATCGTAAGACAATTGATTGCATATTTATTGGATACGTCAATAATAGTGGTTTATATCGTTTTCTTGTACATAAATCTGAAATTCAAGATGTACATGGATGAACAATAATTGAATCGAGAAATGCATCATTCTTCAAGAATATTTTTCCAAGGAAAATGCAAATTCAAAAAAAAAGAACTTATGATACTACAAATGGTACTTCAAATGAGGAAGACCAATGTATAGTAAAAGGGTTAGAATATCCACTTCGTTGCTCCAGGTTTTCTAACCAATATAGTAGAGAATGACCCAAAAACTTTCGATGAAACAATATCTACACCGGAAGCACCTCATTGGAAGGAAACTATCAATAATGAGATAGATTCTATAATGTAAAACCATACTTGGATGTTAGTTGATTTACCTCCTGGAAAATAAACCTTTAGAGTATAAATGGATTTTCAAAAGGAAACTAAAATCGGATGGATCCATCGACAAATATAAGGCTAGATTGGTTGCCAATGGATATAGACAAAAAGAAGGACTTGACTTCTTTGATACCTACTCACCCGTAACCAGAATCACCTCGATAAAGTTGTTAATTCCTATTGTAGATTATATAACCTTAAGATTCATCAAATGGATGTAAAGACGGTAGTCCTAAATGGTAAGTTAGAAGAGGAGATATACATGGAACAACCCGAAATGTTCGAATCTCCTAATCACAAACAAAAGATTTGTAAATTTGTTAAGTCCTTGTACAGATTGAAATAAGCTCCTGAACAATGGCACCAAAAGTTTAACAAAATGATGTTGTCTAATGAATTTAAGATAAATGAGTGTGACAAGTATGTATACATAAAACATACACCGAAAGCCTATGTGATTGTAAGTCCTTGTAGACGACATGTTGATAATGACC
>CAIGRQ010014411.1:0-19464 GCA_903798375.1 Fraxinus sp. D2006-0159
AAGTTAATCAAATGAATTTTGTTGTCAATGAGGTTTACAATTATAAATGTAATGTTTTAAAATTTAGTTATTTCCGCAAATCTTTTTATTAAATTCAAGACAAATGAGGATGACGTCGCACTTCGGGTTCACGGAACTCGGGAAGTTACATAATACTACAGTCAATAAGGTCCTTATGCATCACCTTAGTATTATGGGGAACCCCCCATCGCCTCCATGATCCTCCTGGTAGGAAAGATCGAAGGAATTCCTACCTCCGCACAAATTAAAGCCATGCGTACCTCAGAAGACCCCTCACCAATATTCTTTTTTGACGAAAATGTCATTAAAGTCAAAAGAAGTGATAAACATGGCTCAGTATGGGAAAATGCTTACACAAACTCTAAAAACCCAAATCTCGGATGGTCTCGAAGTAAAGAAAAGTAGTCAATCGTCGGCAACTGCAAGGGTGCTGGGTTTGGATGAAATAAAATTTCAATACTTGGCTTCACAAAATCTTAGAAAGTGGAAAAATGTGAAAAAGTTGGTTTTCAACCCTTTATATAGGCTTGATGAATGAACCCCCATCATTGGATATTCTCATGATTTAATCTAGATCCTCCACATGTAACCTCATCACCCCGATTAAAACCAAAAGGCGCCTACTCAAATTCAAATCAAAGGTTTAGATGAACCCGTTCCACGCACGCGCTCAGAATTCGCGTGCACTTGGGCGAAAGTGCAACATCATCATCATCATTGCGCATTAAATGCATACATCGCTCAAGCCTTGGGAATGACTAGAATATCCAGCTGTCATTCATTGAGAATCAACACTTACCAAGTCATCAAAACGGATCGACTAGGCATCTCTAATTGTAAGTGAGGGCTCGATAATTCATCCAAAATATCTCGTTTGGGGTTAAGAGGTCGCCTTATACGGCTCATCCATATACAGTAAGGCCCCGTCTCTACACGGTTCGTCTACACAAAGAAGGTTTTACCCTTATACGGTTTGTCCACGAACGGAGGCCTCGTCCCCATATCTCTACAGATCTATAGAGAACCATCTTTATTGATGCAAGTCCAGTTGTTTTATAAGGGTTAAGCAGGAAATGGGAAAACCTCACATCGACCCCAGCAGACAAAGGAAGATGTCACTCCTATCTCTTCTCGAACTTCAAGAGTCCACGCATAATATAAATAATCATACCTGGACTTAGGGGACTGATGTTACTCATATAAATAATAGTAAAATAAATACACCACCTGCCAAATGGATGAAGTCACATGTGGCGTGGAGATGTGGACGACCAGATTCTATGCGTGCCGAGGCGAACTCAGCATAAAAATCGTTCGTCCAAACCCCGTTGTAGAGGTCCCCAATGTGAGCTCATCCCTGGTGAGGCGGGGTTAGTCAAGCAACAGTAGACCTTATGAAGTGATTGACAAGACAATATACTGCCAGTACCGCCTCTGCATACCTATGCAGTCAAATCCTTAGCCTGTAAGTAGAGATATGGAAATCTCAACATTAAATGGTCTGTTGATTGATTGACATCAATATGGACCATTGGATTTAGTATACCCACGTACTTACCCATCCAACAGATCTCTTTCCTCTTTCATTGAGTGTAAAAAACCACACTTAACACCATTGGGAGGGTAATGCAAGTTTATACTATCAAATCTTTACACCGACCCCCTTTTCTTATCGACTAAATGATCACATTGCAACTTGTTACACACTTCGAATCATTCTCTTCATTAATTCATCAATATAATTAGTAATTTGATTTGAATATATCGCGATTTAGCTTACAAAGACGTGGATTTCTAATTTTCTATTGGCTACGTCATCGGTTTATTTTTTGGGGTCAACAA
The DNA here is from genome assembly GCA_903798375.1 of Fraxinus sp. D2006-0159. Classification (NCBI taxonomy): domain Eukaryota; kingdom Viridiplantae; phylum Streptophyta; class Magnoliopsida; order Lamiales; family Oleaceae; genus Fraxinus; species Fraxinus sp. D2006-0159. The sequence continues at coordinate 1,864 of CAIGRQ010014411.1, forward strand.
ATACAATATCATGTGCATCGAATATCGTTAAAATCTCTGGAAGACTTTGTATTATTTTATCAAATAACAAAAAATTATAAATTGTGTAATTTTATTTTGACAATAGATCCCATAGTTACAAATTTTCAATGAGAGTTACAATCTAAATTGAATACACTTTTCTAGAATAATAATACTTATCTAAGTATCATGATAAATACTGTTTTTAGATATAAGAAATTTTATTTAGTTAAATATAAGAATATAAGTTTATAATCATTTTATATATATTATATGTAGCAATATATTTATTTTAAGAAATAATATTTTGTGTAACTTACCATATATTATCCATTTCTTTGAAGGCGTACTAGAATTTCAAAATTTATAGGGAAAATGGCAGTTGCGGTCTCAAACTTTTCACGAATTACAACTTTTACTCTAATCTTTTATTTGTGGCTCCCACAACCCCAAACTTTCATTCGTTGCAGTCGGAGGACTCTATGTAAGTTGACCAAAAAATGAATTTGATCACATTTTAATTAATTTTAAAAGGGAGATTTTGTAATTTTATACCCTCTCAAAAAATTAATTAAAAATATTAAATAAAGAACAAAAAAGGGAAAAGAATCTTTCGATTCTAGAGAGTCGCGGATCGTGCAATTTATAAATGTGAACAAATGAATTTATGATATATTCGAGTTGTAGTAAGATTATAATGCGGAGTATCACCTTTATATATTCCATTGTTGAGACAAGTTCACATACTTATTAATATTACAATGATGCTATGGGTACATAATGATCTACCCAATGTTTGACATAATGGCCACATGTTGGCCCCTATTGGAGGGTTGCCGGGCATTGCACTCCAATAGGGGTACATAATGATCTACCTAAATTAGGTAGATCATTATGTACATCTAGAATTATTCTTAATATTATCTTACAAAAAAAATTATTCACGTGGTGAATTACGATACTTTAAAATATTAGTATTTTTATAAGAACTCATGAATGACATATATTAAGAAAAAAAAATCAAAATTATTGAAAAAAGACTCAGAGCATCGCTTGATAATTGTTAAGTTCAAGGATTTCCACCCATACATATGTCAAATAAGAAAATGTTTTACTTTGTAGACAAAAGTACTTCATTACATGAAGTGACTAAACGGTGCGCTCACAATCTGCAAGGTTTCTTTCGTCCTGCAGCTCGTGTATACGTTTTGAAGCTCAACGACAATAGCACGAAGGTCACCAACAGGTTCTCGCGGGAAAAAATTAGAAGGTTATGGGAGACGAGATTTATTAACCAATGTATTGACGTCTTCTACTAATTTGCATGCACCATCATGATAAGAGTATTTTGTACATTTATCTAGGTCATTAAATTAGAGTATTTGTTAGTGATTTGGATGACTTATAATTTAATTTTGTGTTAATTATGTTAGTTAGATTAAACTCAATGCAAATTGGTGGATTTGACAGAAAGGAACGAAAAATGTGTGAAAACGAAGGAAATTCAAAATTTGGGGACCAAAGTGTAAACATACAATAGTTGATTCGGACCACAAAAAGATGATTGAAGATCATATATGATCAATTGGATGCAAATGGAGGTCAAATGAGTGAAACATAATGGAAGTATTTTCACAAATCAATTTCCAACTGAAAAAGTTATATTCCAGATTTTTAATCTCAACTTAACACCTATGTTTTGGATAGCAGACGTTCAAATTTGAAAATTTGTACATCTAGAAGAATTGTAGCTCTTTGAATTAACTTTTTATCGCAGGCCATTTCCAGAGACAAATCTTTAGTTTTCTACTACGATTCAAACTCTTTTAAAACCCAAATCAGACGCGATTTTGACCTATATTCTAACTCTTATAAATAGAGAAGAGGGAGACATTGAGAAACTCTCTCTTGCCTCTTTATACAAAATATTATCATCAAATTCCAAGAACAAGAAGCCAATTGTTATATTTTGAGAGAGAAGATCAAGTCATAACAAGGAATTGAATGTCAATTGCATCAAGATTTTGAAGAATTCAACCGTGGAATTGAATATCAACATTTTTTGATTTATTTCATGATCCGGGTGATATTTTTCTATTACTATTTTTTTTTTATTTATATATTAACACGTTAGGCTAAATCCACTTATGTATTGGATGAAGATGAACCCTAATGTTTATTTGTTTTAATTCAAGACTAGTACTTTAGTTTATTTCTTGCGTTTCTTGATTAATTTTGCATAAACATTGTATTATTTAAATGATTGGTCACCAACTAGATAAGTAGTTGCTTGTTGTAGTATTGAGAGATTCACAATAAATTTAGAACGCGGCAAAAGAACGCGGCAAAATTAACATATATACAATAGATGTTAGGAATAACATTTATTACATGTGCAATCATATATTTTTAATCTAAAACTTAATGCATTCTAATCATTCGAATTTGGGTTAGAAATAGATTCAAGTCGTGGTTATGATATATTTAACTTGTTTTGGAAAAGAAAATTATATATCATAGTTTTATCGATCGTCAAGAACGCATGAACGGAATTTGATTACAAATCAAAAATTGAAATAGATAGCAATATGCAGATTCGAGATCCAATACAGTCATCCATAAATTGATAAAAATTGTATTTTTACAGCTTTCTTATATTAACTAAATATAAAATAAAATCAAACTTTCTTTTGTTGACATAATTTGAATCGCACAAAAAGTTAGTAAACTTGAATTGAATTTATTCTTTTGGACGATACTCTTAGCTTATCAATTTTATTACTTGTCAATGAACTCGTACGCTTGCGGGTTCGTTGTCAAGGAATATAGTATTTAATTTAAGTTCATTAGTTATACAAAACTTGAATTGAATTTATTCTTTTGGACGATACTCTTAACTTATCAATTATATCAATTCTATTACTTGTCAATGAACTCGTACGCTTGCGGGTTCGTTGTCAAGGAATATAGTATTTAATTTAAGTTCATTAGTTATACAACATTTGAATTTTTCTTTTATTTTGTTTAGGCTATTATCTACACATCTAATATCTCTGGTTTGATTTTTACAGTGTGTGCAAGATTCAAAAGAAATTGAGCTTTTACCATTGGATCCCGAGATTTACAAAGCCATCAGAAAACAAAAATGATAGCAAAGAAAAGTAGAGACATGGTAGAAAATCAAAATCAAGTTCAACTTCCACTAGATGCGCCAGAACAACCAAATCTAGTTCTTAGGGATTATTTAAATCGCATACTTGCTCCTGTACAACCGGCTATTGTTTATCCACCTTTTGGGCAGGCCAACTTCCACATTCGATCATATGTCAGTAACTTGTTTCAGAATTATCAGGACATCAGATTCTCAGAAAAATCAACTGAAAATCCTCATGAACACATACAAGCTTTCCTGATACTTTGCAAGTTGATCAGTCATGAAGGCATGTCAGTTGATGCTTCCGAATGTGTCTATTCCCTCATACTTTAAAGGAAAGTGCACAAGAATGGATAAACTGACAACTTCATAGGAGTATTGTTTCGTGAAATGACACTGTACATCAATTCACCTTGAAATTCTTCCCACCTTCTCAAGTCCATCAAATTATAAATGAAGCCACTACATTTAAACAAAAGGACATCGAGAGCTATCCAGAAGCATGGGGAAGATTTAAGGATTACTTTAGAAAGTGCCCCAATCTAAACATTCCTAAAAATGCTATAGTCTACATCTTCTATTTAGGCCTGCATCTTGAATACCATAACATGGTCGACCTTCAGCAGGAGGATCGATCATGAATATTCCCTTAGACAACGCCTTAGATCTCTTTGAGAAAATAACAAAAAATCAAACTATGTGGCCAAGAGAAAGGGAAACTTTAAGGAAAATAGCAGGTATTCACAATAATGACGTAGTTACATCATTGGCAGCCCTGTTGGAAGTATTAACAAGAAAATTAGACAAACGAATTCAGAATGTGAGCATGGTGCACCAACCATCACCAGTCTGCAGAGGTTCTGGGACAGATCATATAACTGCAAGCTGTCCTTTAGCCTCAATCTATGTTTATCAGCATGAGAAAGTCAGTTATATACAGAACTTTCAGAGGCAGCAGAACAATCATTATTCCAACACCTATAATCCAGATTGGAGCAAGCATCCTAACTTCTCATGGGTTAATAATCAGGGTAAAAAATGTTAGATTCAGGGCAACCCACCAGGATTTCAACAACAAGAAAAGAAAAAACCATGGTTGGAAGAATTAGTGGATAAGTTCATTACCAAAAGTAAGAGTAATTTTTAGAACCAACAAGCTATTCTTCAAAACTAGCAGGTTGCAATTAAAAATTTAAAAACTTACGTGGGACTGATAGCAGCTACATTAGTCAACTATTCACAAGGTACTCTACCAAGTGACACAGAAAAGAACCCACGGGAACATGTATTAACAGTGAAAGCTGTGAATTATGCAATTATTGAGACACTAGAAATAAAGCATACAGTCCATGTTCGAGCATATGTGCCACATATTCTATCCCTTCAAAGACTTCACATCAACAATACTTTCATTGATGACATTCTGCAAATTCCAAATTATGCTAAATTTTTGAAAGAGATGTTGATCAAAAAGAGAAAATTGTCAGTAAATGCAATAGTAGCTCTGACAGAAGAGTGCAGTTCAATCATAAAGCATATGCTCCCTCCTAAACTAAAAGATCTAGGGAGTTTCATTGTACCTTGCTCTATAGAAAATTCAAATAATTTAAATGCTTTAATTGATTTTGAAGTGAGTATTAATTTGACGCTACTATTTATCTCCATAAAATTAGGATTAGATGATCCAGAAGCAACATCAATAATCCTATAGCTGCCTAATAGGACACTTAAGCATCCTTATGAAGTGGTAGAGGATGTGCTCATCGAAGTTGGAGATAACTTCTTTCCTGCAGATTTCATCATCCTTGATATAGATGCTTAACACATGTTAAATTTATAGAGTCAATCCTAACAACTACATGAGCATTAATGAGTTTTGAAAAAATTGAATTAATTTTGAGGGTGGAAAAAAAAACAACAAAACTTCACCATGAATACTCCACTCAGGCAACCACCTAATATTGAAGTGGGTAAAAGGATAGATCTTTAGGGAAGTAACAAGAATAGGAAGGAAGAATGTGGAATTGTTGGACGGGATAACAATGGAAATCTTATAATGTGGAGGCTTAAAGATGACTTAAGAAACAACTGTTAGTGCAGTCAATGCAAGACTGAAAACTCTATTTTCAAGCCACCATAAATAGTCAAAACAATTAAGTCAAACTAATGACTATAAATAAGTGTTTATTGGGAGACAACTCAATTTTTTCTTTTTATTTATTTTACTTTTTAGATATAGGATTAGTAATTTTTATTTCTTTTAGTAGTATCAGGTATCTTCATCCCCATATTTCCCTTTAAGGTGTGTATGAGCTTACTACAAATTGTTTTATGTTATGATTGATTTTTATTATTTTGAAGAAACTTGTCACCTAAACACATTGGACAAGGGAAAAGACATAAGAAGTAATCTATCACTTTTCATGCCAGTCCATTCACTACCTGCAATTTATACCAGGAGAGTACTTAGTTCCCTTCTTTACCCTTAATATTTATATATTACTTGTTATATTTTTAGACATTGAGAGGACAATGTCTGTTATAAGTTTGGGAGTGGAAAAATATTGAGTTTTTATTAGTTTGTGTGCTTGTTCGAGTGCAGAAAAATAAAAAATAAAAATAGCTTTATTTTTATTTTTGTGTGCTTGTGTGGGTCAGATAATTTTGCCTACCATGATACATATATTTGGATTCATGTATTAGATTATAAATTGTAAAGTTACGTGCTAAGGTTGATTGATGCTTATTCGTGTGAAACTTGATTTTTTTTGCTTACGAGATTTATATTTTGTATCATAAAGAAATATTTGATTCAAAATTTGAATATATAATAAAACAAATAGTGGAACAAGATGCTAAATCCAAATAATTACTAAATTATACATCCTTAAACCATTTCTAATATAGTTTGGAGGTGATTAAGTAGTTATAGGGAGACAATGAGATAGATGTACTTCCATGTGTGCCAAATTTTGTGTGGATTCTCTAAGGCCAATAAGAAGAAAAATAGATGAAAATATTAAATTAGACGTTGATTTTTGAGAATAAGTGTTTAATAAGGGGTATTGCACTAATCATTACATAAAAAGAGAAAAATATTGTCTTATTGTGAAACTTCTATTCGTAGTATTTATGACTCGAGTGATTAAGTCTAGAAGTGTATCTAAAACCTGGTGACTATATCGAGTGATTAAGTCTAGAAGTGTATTTAAAATCTGGTGCCCTATAGTCACCTCACTTAAGAGTCATCGGCCAAAAGCTCGCTACAAGGGTCATTTATAAAGTTTAATGGAGAGAAGTCCACACATAAGATAAAAAAAAGAAGAAAAAAAAATTATTACATGCTTTGATTAAGCCCCAAATACTTATTTGAGAATTAAACTTTTGACAGTGGATTATTACCTTAGTTGATTTTTGGAGATTGAAACAATAAAAAATAAGAATAATCCTCATTTATTGATGTGTTGAACTGCAATTAGTAAGATCTAACCAAACTAGAGAGATGATTATCAGTATTATAAAAACATTCAACTTTAGATCACACCTTAGGAAAAGAGTGAAAATAATAAGTTTGGCGATGTGAAACTCACGAGAGGAAAAATAACAAATTTGATTATTGAGGGTTTGGATTTAAATCATTTCATGAATTTATGATGTTTGACATGAATTTTCACACACAAATCAATTTTGCATTGGATATGTAAAAATTAACTTTAGCATGGTAATTTTATAGCAGTTCATAGTTTTAATACATGTATTCCAATTCTGAAACAAAAGTCAAATTATATAATTATATGTGTCTTTAGAATTTTTGTTTAAGTTATGTTATAATTTTAATTGAGGACAAACAAATGTTCAAGTTTGTGGGTGTTTGATAAGTGTATTTTGTATACTTATCTAGGTCATTAAATTAGAGTATTTGTTAGTGATTTGGATGAGTTATAACTTGATTTTGTGTTAATTATGTTTATTAGGTTAAACTCAATGCAAATTGGTGGATTTGGAAGAAATGAACGAAAAATGTGCGAAAACAAAGGAAATTCAAAGTTCAAATAGTTGATTCAGATCACAAGATCATACTTTGAAAATTTCTAGGAGACAATTGGATTGAATTAGAAGAGAACGAAAAACGTGCAAAAACGAAAGAAATCCAAAGTTTGGGGACCAAAGTATAAACACCAAATAGTTGATTCGGAGCACAAAACGATAATTGAAGATCATATAGGATCAATAAGATGCAATTGGAGGTCAAATGAGAGAAATATAGTGGAAATATTTTGACAAATCAATTTCCCGTCGAAAAAGTTATGCTTCAGATTTTTAGTCTCAACTCGAGACCTATTGTTTGGATAGAAAATATTCGAATTGGAAAAATTATATTCCTTGAAAACTTGTATACCTTTGAATTAACTTTCTAACGCAATTAAATCACCTCAATCGGATGTTTGTAGGGAAAGTTGTGGCCAAAATACCGAAAGCTGCTTAGGGACGAAGCGAAGCAAACCTGCGTACGCGCGATAGTTATGCTGGTGCACGAGCGTGGGCCATTTTCACAGATGAATCAGTAGCTTCCTTTCGTAATTCAAACTCTTTTGGAACCCAAATTGGATGGGATCTCGACCTATTTTTTGGCTCTTATAAATAGAGAACGAGGGCTATACATTGAGAAATCTCTCTTGCCTCTTCATACAAAATATTATCATCGGATTCATTAAAAATAAGGGGCAAATTACTATATTTTGAGGGGAGATCAAGCCCTAACAAGGAATTGAAAGTCAATTATATCAAGATTTTGAAGAATTCAACCTAAAAATTGAAGATCAATATCTTTTGATTTATTTCATGATCCGGGTGATATTTTTATATTAATTTTTTATAATTTATATATTAACATTTTAGGCTAGATCCATTTTTGTATTGGACGAAGATAAACCTATTGTTTATTTGTTTTAATTCAAGACTAGTATTTAGTTTTTAAATATAAAATTTGATTTTCTCTTCTAATTGCCAAGTGGAAGGAGATAATTAGAGGTTAATCTTATTACTTGATCAAATTCTCTCTTGTTTATTACTTAATCCTTTTTTTAGCTGAAACTACTCATCGTTCAGTTTGTCCGTTTCCTTTCAACATTTGGTAAAGTTGAAAGGCGGACAAATCACTTTACTTTACCTTCACAAATACAAGAGGAGAAATAAGCCAAAAAATAAAAAAAAATAAAAAATCTTGGAGGTACTATTTCCATTACAAACTTGAAAAACATACCTTCTTCTTTAAGCGAGATTTTATTTTTGATTGTTAAATTTCAATTAAAGTATAACGACGTTGAGTGATTTCAACTCGAGAAAAAATGTAATGATCTAGTTTGGCAAGTGTTTATTAACACTTGTTAAAAACCATACCACATTTTATTCACATATTTCGTGGGACCACAAATATTATCCATTTATCCGCACTCGTTTTTATATGTATAAACACTTGCTAAGGATATGCTTAGAAAATTTCCAGGGCATCTAAATCAGAGCTTTATACCAGGATTAGCTGTGTCTCTTTTCATTGAACATAACAAAAAAACACATGTACACATTGGTCATATCAAAATTAAAAATTAATCCAAGTAGGATATTCTTGGAATATTTGCCTATGATCTCCAATGACAGTAACAATATCCTTAGCCTTTGTCAAAAAAATTGTTCATCTTGACTACTATATAATTACAGATCATGCATGCTTGTTTTGTTACTCCAGAATCAACAAAGAAAAGAATCATGAAGTATGAAAATTATGATCTTTGTTTCCCTGAGCAGCCGGTGGTCGATTTATACCTCCCGGTGTGGGCTAAACTTCCGGCCTTTAGGCACAAACCGGCCTTCATTTGGGTCGAAGACAGCCCAGATGGAGTGTCCAGCTGCTCGTCAACCCTAACTTACGAGCAGCTGAACAGGTCAGTGCAGTCGATTTCCGAGCAACTTCATCTACAAAGAGGTGACACTGTCGTGATTTTATGTGCACCCGGGCTCGAGCTTGTAGAAATAATCTTTGCTTGTCAAAGAGCAGGCCTTTTGGCTGTTCCTATAATCCCTCCACACCCTTCTTTTGCCAATGATAATCACCATCACCTTGTAAGGGTTCTATCCCAAACAAGGCCTAAAGCAGCCTTAGCCCTTCGAGGATATATTGATCGTGTTCGACTATACTTATCTTCCTCGACCAATAAGAGATTTTCCGAGCTTTTACAGATGCTTCAATGGATTCCCATTGAGGAAATAAAGGCTAGGAAGGTGAATGTTCAACAGAATTTATCATCATATAATGGCTGTAAACCTGATGATTTATACTTAATTCAGTACACTTCCGATGCAACTGCGATTCCTAAGCCAGTACTTGTGACAGCAGGAGCAGCAGCCCACAATGTTAGAATGGCTAGAAAAGCCTACGATCTTCATCCGAATAGTGTAATCGTCTCTTGGTTGCCTCAGTATCATGATTGTGGGCTTATGTTTCTGTTGCTCACTGTAATATCCGGTGCTACATGTGTGTTAACATCGCCAAATGTGTTCATAAACCGGCCTAGGCTATGGCTCGAATTGATCACCCTGTACAAGGCAACTTGTACACCAGTTCCATCCTTCACTTTGCCACTCGTCGTTAAGCGTGGAGGAGTCAAAACCGGGACCATTCCTGTGAGTCTCAGGAGTATGAAGAACCTGATTATCATCAACGAGCCAATCTACAAAGCTGCAATTGAAGAATTTATCGAAGTTTTCAAGCCTTTCGGGCTTAATCCGGCATGCATCTCTCCATCTTATGGCTTAGCCGAAAACTGTACTTTTGTGTCAACAGCATGGAGAAGTGGAAATAATGGCAATTTCCCAATTTACAAGAAGCTATTACCCAGTGCAAAACTACCAGCTTCTGCAAGCAACGACGAAGGAGAAGATATCGAAATTTTAGTAGTAAATGAAGAAACGCACGAGCCTGTTGATGATGGGATTGAAGGAGAAATATGGATTTCATCACCAAGCAATGCCACTGGATACCTTGGCCACCCTTCATTGACACGAGAAGTATTCAACAGCAGAATCAAAAACAAACTCACTGGGAACTTTCTTCGAACGGGCGATAGGGGAATTGTCATAGGCCAAGATCGATACTTATACATAACAGGCCGATGTTCCGACATCATTAAACTCTCAAATGGTCTTGAAATCCATCCTCATTACATCGAAGCCACAGCTTACAATTCATGTCCAAAGCTTCTCCGAGCTGGCTGTCTCGCAGCATTCCAGGTTTCAAGAACAATCGCCATTGTTGCAGAGTTGCAGAAAACTCAATCCGATCCAGAAATTTCCCGGAAAATTTGTGAAGGAATAAGAAAATCTGTGATCAAGGAAGAGCAAATTGAAGTGGGATTGGTGGTTCTTGTGAAATCTGGGAGTCTGCCAAAAACTACTTCAGGGAAGATACAAAGATGGGCTGCTAAATATAAACTGAAAGAGGGTGGAATGAACGTAATTATGCAGATGAAATTTAACAACAATGCACAGAATTTAACGTCGTTTGATGCAATAATTCGTGGAAATGAAGAAGATCAGAAAGGGATGAAGATTTCAACGGATGAAGAGGCCGATCAGGGATTCATTCTTGCATCTGCAAATTCTTCCAATCACCTTTCTTCGCGTTCTTTTTTGTAGGAATCAACAAAAAATAATAGTTTGGTTACTAAATTATTCCACAAAATCCTCTAAAAGTAACTAAGAAATTTAACATCCATATCCGATACAATACTCCTAGAAATCTCACGTAATCGCACTACTTCCGACTTCTTTAAAGAATAGATATGCAATATTGGTGGCATGATCAGTTTTATGACGTGGAATAAAATGTGCAATCTTCCTAAATCTATCTATCTACAACCATAAATATAGAATCTCTTCCTTTCTCACTCCAAGGTAAATCCAACACAAAATTCATATACACATCAACCCGAGGTTCACTAGGAACAGGTAATGACTTATATAAACATTGAGGTAAAACCTTAGATTTCGCATTTTACAAGTGGTGCATCTACTACAAACCCTATCAACATCCACTTTCATCTTAAACCAATAAAAATGTTTACTTAGCATCTCTAAAGTTCTAACCCCAAAATGATCTATTAGACCTCCACTATGTGCCTTACGTACTAATAACTCTTTCATTGAACATTTAGAAACACATAACTTATTTTCCTGAAATAAATATCCATCATGCCTAAAAGCCTAAAGAATCTATCCATAGCACCATTATTGCATGATTCGTATGTATTAGAAAAATCTGGATCTTTAGTATACATATCTTTAACATATTCAAATCCAAGCAATTTGGCATCTAAAGAAGTTAAAAGCATTACCTTCTTGATAAATCATCTGCTACCACATTTTCTTTACATTGTTTGTACCGAATAATATAAGGAAATGTCTCGATGAACTTCATCCACCTTGCATGTCTCTTGTTTAGCTTGCGTTGACCCCTTAAATGCTTCAATGACTCATGGTCGGTGTGAATCACAAATTCTTTTGGCCGTAGGTAGTGTTGCCAAGTCTCTAAAACTCGAACAAGTTCATACAACTCATTGTCATATTTAGCATAATTAAGAGCCGCTCCACTTGGCTTTTCACTAAAGTAAGCGATTAGCCTTCGTTCCTGCATTAAGACAACTCCAATACCGATTCCTGACACATCACATTTAATCTCAAAAGTATTGCTAAAGTTAGGTAATGATAAAATCGGTGCGGTACACAACCTATCTTTAATTGTATTAAAAGCATATTCTTGTTCAACTTCCCAATGAAATCCTACACTTTTCTTTATAATCTCCGTGAGTGGTGTGGCAAGTGTGCTAAAATATTAGACAAAACGCCTATAAATGCTACCTAATCCATGAAAGCTTTTTATCTCGGTTATGCTTTTAGGTGTTGGTCACTCCTTGATAGCCTTGATTTTCTCATCATCTACTTCTATACCCTTAGAACTAATGACATAACCAAGAAAAACAAATTTTTCATGCAAAATGTGCACTTTTTAAAGTTAGTAGAAAGTTGTTCTTACCTTAAAATCACAAGCACATATCGTAAATGTTCATTTAGATCCTTACTATACACCAAGATGTCATCAAAATAAACTACTATGAATTTACCTATGAATGCATGTAAAACATGTTTCATTAATCTAATAAATGTGCTAAGTGCATTAGTAAGTCCGAATGGCATGACTAACCACTCATACAGCCTATATTTAGTTTTAAAAGTGGTTTTCCATTTATCTCCTTCCCTCATCCTAATCTAATGATAACCACTTTTAAGATCAATTTTATTAAATATGCATAATCCATGTAATTCATCTAACATATCATCTAACCTAGGAATAGGATGACAATACTTTACCGTTATATTGTTGAAGACCCTACAGTAGACATACATCCTCCAGGTTCCATCTTTTTTTGGCACACGTAGCACTAGCTAGGCACATGGACTCATACTCTCCCTCACATACCCTTTGCTCATCAAATCTTCCACTTGCCTTTGAAGTTCCTTAGTCTCCTCGGGATTACTCCGATAAGCCAGCCTTTTTAGATGACAGCTCTAGGTACGAAATTAATTTGATGTTCAATGTTTCGAATAGGTGGTAGCCCACTAGACATGTCCTCCAGGAATACGTCTTCGAATTTTTGCAACAAAGAAATAGCCAACTAGGGAGGGATGTGTTAGATTCCTCAAGATTGAGGAATAACTCTTTATAAACCAACAAGACTATAGGTTAGTTCTCAACTACAGCCTTCTTCAACTCACTCCCTTTTACAAAAAAAATTCACTTTCGACTTTTCTTTCATCTCACAAGACTCTTTTTATATTCTCTCTTATGGCTCTACTCTTTTTTCTCATTTTTAGCCCACCTCACTATTTTCTCCCCTGCTCTATTGTTCACTCCCTTTTTCTCTCCACCTTTTTCATTCCTGGCCTTTCAACTTGATTTGATTTTCATACACTTATTATGGTATCAATGGTACAAGAGAAATAGATTTCACATCTTTAGTTAAACTGTACCTATTTTTGTACCCATCTTTAATCACCTTCCTATCATATTGTCATTGCCTCCCCAACAAATTATGCCCGATATGCATAGGAACTACATCACACATAACTTCGTCATGATACTTTGCAAATGAAAAACTCACCAACACTCTCCTACTCACCTTAACATCTCCACATTCATTCAACAATTGCAATTTGTAAGGCCTGAGATGTTTTAGCATAATTAATCCCAAGTTTTCAACAAGTGTTGTGCTAGCCATATTGGTACAACTATCCCCATCAATAATTATACTACATACCTTGTTGTTGACGTGGCCCTTGTATGAAATATTTTCTCCCATTGTTGCTCCAAGTCATCTAATTTGATTTAAGCACTAAGAGCTCGTCGTGTGACCAATAGCTATCCCACTGCATACTCCATTTCATCACCATTGCTAGAACTTTACAATTTCGTCATGTCATCATATTCACCCTCACTATCACTCACCCGTTCTCCATTGTCGAGAAAGATCATCGCCCTTTTGTTTGGACATTGAGATGCAATGTGTTCATACCCCCAAGCACCTAAATCACTTAATACCCTTATTCCTATATGGTTGGAAATTCACCTTAGGTGTAGCTTTGCTAGAAACTTCCTCTTTTCACTTCGATAGCTCAGTCCTACCTTTTGAAATAGCTCCATACCTTTATTGTTATCCCACTTTGATTTCTAAGAAGAATTAGAACCCAAAGAACCCGATGTATATCTAGTTGTCCCCTTCCTCTTCAATTGTCTTTCCACCTTCATAGCTACCTATATCATGTCTTCAATGTTGTAAATCTACCACATTAGCTATATCTCTATTCAAACCATTCAAAAACTGGGTCATAGTTGCCTCCCTATCTTCCTCAAAATTTGCTCTAATCATCACAATCTCCATCTCTTTGTGGTAATCCTCCACACTCCTAGAACCTTGGTAGATACTTTGCAATTTTTGATGAAGCTCCTGATAATAATAATTAGGCACAAACATCTTTCTCATGATAGCCTTCAATTCTTTCTATGTATTTATAGGCCTCTCACGGTTCCTCCTCCAATAAGTTATTACTTGATTCCACCAAGAGATAGCATAATCTGTAAATTCAAGTACCGCATTCTTTACCTTATTTTCCTCCGAGTAGTTGTGGAAATTAAATATCAACTCTACTTTCTTTTCCCACTCCAAGTATGCTTTCGGATCACTTATTCCTTTGAATGAAGGGATTGTCATCTTGATATTGTCATTGCTTCTATCAACACCATCTCCAGCAAGATCTCTACCCCTCTTTTCATGCCTAACTCTTCTATCCCTTATTATTCCTAACTAGACATCCATCAATACATCCTCATTAATATCATTATTCGCCTCCCATTCTCCAGCATAATTCACTCTATGATCCCGCATTCCTTGTCTCCTTGCGTTAGGGACCTCTCTAAATTGTTTCTTACATAAGTTAGCAAACAATGTATCTTGCATATACAGTCTGTCTCTCACATCTTCAAACAACCTTTCGAACCGTCGTATTACCTCATCCAACATGTTGACTTGATTATTCTTCCCGCTTGAAGTATAATCGTCTCTGTTAGACATCCTAAATCTAGTTTAATATTTGCCTAACGTGTGTACACTCTGTATCACTCAACTTGGCTTTTTTCCTTCTATTAGTCTCACCACTCTGCATTTTTTTTATTCAATGCTTTCTTACAAATGCTTCAAAGAATTAATTCAATCTTAGTCAAAATTTAACCCTTGTGGAGTCCAAACAAAGAATTGAGTAAGGAAAGTGATTTATAATGACTCAAGAAGATATGAACTTGAAAGAAACGCTAAGGATGAATTCGGACTAGACACTTTTGAATTTGGATTTTTTTTTACTAAAAATGAACTTGTATGCCGCTGGCAAATTGTTTTCCTTTTTTTGCTCGAAAATTCTATTAGATACCAACAAAAGAAACAAAAACTGATTAGGATGTTAGATTAGCACACAAATAAGTTTTGAGTTTTTTTTGATATTTTACGGATTGAAGACTTAAAAAAATGAAGAACGAGAAGAATGAAAAAAAAAAAACCCAAAAAGAGGAAAAAAAACTAGGATATAACCCTGATTTTGGAGTCTTGCTCTATACCAACTAATGCGAATCCACGTAGTAACTATAGCTATGGAACCCACAAAAAATTAGTACAACACAAGAAAGTCAAGTATCAACGTTTGAAAAGCTTGATCCAATAAATTATTGAACCAAGAATCAAGACAATCGCTAACAATATCTTGATCCGTGATCACAAAACTTATAAACCTTTGAATTTGTATAATGCCACAAGAGTTTAATTTTGATAAGTTCGAAATCAATTTAATGAAGAACGGGAAGAAAACAATTTTGCCTCGCTATAATCTCTCAATAATTGTGTGTTTTACAATAAATAGAATTAGTCATATTTACAGGGAACACAAAATCTAGCTAAAAACAGAATTTAAGTCTTAAAGATATAAAAAAAAATACCATACAAGAGTTTTAAATAAAATAGAAGATTACGCGAATTTGGAAAAATTCGTGTCTATGCGGTCGCATAGACCATTTCTAGCCCTCCTCTGTAGATTCGGTAAAGGGGCATGTGGTTGCATGCCATGGACATGTTTCTTCGTCCATCCCTTGAATCAAGTTGCTCCACTTCGTTTCAGCTTTCATGCCCAACATGAACTTGTTTCTATACTTGTTGTGGTCAATGTTTCGTCCACCTAGCTTGAGCAAGCAATCACATGGCCTCCTGGACTCGCTTCGCTCGCGAACTAGTCATCGGTCCACCCTTAATGATCAATGGATCCTTTTCCCGGACTTGCCATCGTATCCTGGATCACATCACCCTCGCTATAATGGTATGGACAAACAATGCACTTGACTTGTATTATTTTTTATATATAAATTTGTGTTGTGAGATAATAATGTTTGTTTTACAATAGATTTGGGAATTTAAAGTTGTTCCAACTTTGAGAATGAAGTTTGCTACAAAATATCCAAATGCAATTCCAAGAATGGTCGCTTGGGAAATGTCGAAGAGGCTAGCTTCTGCTGCCATTGATAACATGTTGGAATCGAAAGAAGTAAATTGTCTTTTTTTAAGTTTAGTGGGGACAAATTGCGAATTAACTTAGCGAATCACAAATCAATGACTAATGATTTGTACAATTTAATATTTGTAGTTGGAGGTTAATTCTATATCAATTCCCACTAAAATCAAACTCGAGGAGATTTATTAGAAAGAACTGACACCGATTGTAGAAGAAGATGAGAATGCTTCACACCATTCCGAAGGAGATGAGGTTGAGTATGATGCTGAGCCACATCATGCATTCCACCAAAACACTCCTAATATATTTCAACCACCACCGGTATCTTATGAGCTCAGCATAGCGTATTTATTGAGAACCGAAATGGAAAAACTCGAGGGAAGGATGCAAGCATTCATTTCAAGTTTACATATTGTACATGTCCAGGATATTGATATTGTGCATGTTTACTCTTGTGACACAAAGCAGTTAATGTCGTTCCAGTATAAAAATGCTCTCATTCAAATAATGACATTGAAATCGTTCCTGAGACATAAAAACGATGTAGATGTTGTTCAATATCAAATACACAATGCTTTATTAATTTTCATAAGTCATTATGACTATACACAATGACATCGAAGTCGTTATTCAAATAGGGCGCACACCCAGTATGAGCTAAGGCACGCACTCGCTGTAATTGGTTACTTTCAATGGCTGACCAAGCGCGCGCCATCTTGTAGGCTTAGACGCGAGCCTAGATGAATTTTACTTTCTTTTCAATTTAGTCCTCTACATAATTGCAGCCCAGCTCCTTCCACATAATCTTGCACAATTTAGTCATTGAATTTTAACTTTCCTTTCAAATCAGTTTTGGAAGGAATTTAACCACGCATGTTTTGACACGGCATGAAATTATTGTGGAATTTTATGTATATGACTTCACCTGAAATTGCACTAATTTAATAGTCATTATCACATAATCTAGGATAATAACAAATTGACTATGATATAAATCTTGACCTTGATCAACTATTTTACCTTCACCTATAAATACCAAGGACGCGTAGGTTGCCAACTACCCCAATTTTCTTTCTTATACTTTGTTCCATTCTTTGAATTTAGCAGTAACCCCTATTGCTTTCCACCAAAAAATCTCTCTGCCTCCTTGTGTTCATATGACATGTGCACGTACCTGGCAACAGTAACAAAGGCAGAAAAATATAAAATTCGGAACGTGATTTCCGGTGTTATCTTACAATATTCATTTGATCCATCTACTACGAGGTAGGATACTACGTGCAAGTGGA
>CAIGRQ010014420.1:0-15343 GCA_903798375.1 Fraxinus sp. D2006-0159
ATGCTAGGAACACTATGTATACACAATTTAACCTTCCCATTAGAACAACAAAATCCTTTACTCTCTCCATGGAATTTTTTTGCACCACAATGTAAACAAAATGTTGGTTCGACAAGGACATGGGATTCAGTAGGAATGTTTTGGCAAAAAAAGTCAGCAGGTTGCTGGTTATTTTGCAAACCTTCATCATCATCACCATCACCATCATTAGATGTAAGTCAGTCTTCCTCACAAGCAGTCAGTCTACTATCATCTGGCGTAAAAATTCTAGGTGTCAAAGATAGACTATAACTACAGTTGGCGATTACAATAAAATCAAACAGCGTTAAGATTAAGAGATAAAAATAATGTTCACATGGAAAGGATAGAATCAAGTTATGAAGCAAGTTACATGCTAAAAAAATACAGAAAACAGAAAGGTAAAAATTTGTAAACTTGTTTCATTGTCCAAAGAACTCTAATGTTGTATATTATCTACATGACCTTGATTGTGAAGCTCAAGATTTTGGTAAAAAGGTAGTCAACAATTTTTATCACATAGAGTATGGAAAACAACAAAATAAAATAATGTCTATAGGAAAAGATTCATAAGAGCTACACACAAAATAATAATAATTAAAAGAAACAAAGCAAACTTATGTACGTCAATTAATATATATGATAAACAACCTTAACAAACACAATTGTTCCATGAAAAACAGTACAAGCAAATTTTCTTCAAATACCTCCTTCTACTAGTCTCTTCCTTCTTGGACGATGATTATGTGACTGCAGTTGCTCCTCTTTGAGCGTCCACTTCTTGTAAACGTGCATCGCGCAGCTCTCTTGCCTCGGCATAGAATTCTCAACGTCGTGAATTCCGACTTTCTTTTGTTGAAGCATAAATTTCTCTGCGATGTTTATTGCTTAGTTTATAATTCCCACCACTACCATCAGCAGCATCCATAAGATGAATAACTACATATAATTAAATATATAGTTAAAATAATATAAAAGAAAATAAAACATACACCAGTAGAAGATATAACCTTGACATGCTTATACCAAATAAAAAACTATTGAAACTTTCATCACAAGTTGTAGGGAACTTCTTCCAACCATTGTGACTACAAGGTTGGATTCAAATAAGAAGCAGCCAAGTCAAATAAAAGTTAGCTGTTAACTAATGCAACTATCTTAAATATCTTGACAAAGTTAGAAGGCATGATCGGGCTTGGATTTGCAGAGGGTTGTGTGCGTTTTACAAATGGGAAAATGGAAAATGAAAGGGAAGCAAAATGAAGGCAAAATAACAAAAAATGGTATTAGACAGTGTCGTATATGTTAACGACATACTTTCTGGACATGTGTATTCCTTCCAAAAATGCCTCTTTTAGATGTTTAGTAAAAAAAATAATAGAGCCCAAAGTTTTCGTCATAAGAGTAAAGTAATTCAAAGCAAACTTTATTAATATAAGCTTCAAGACAAAATATCCCACTATAACGAAACTTCACAGCTGCACTTTCACAAAATCGCTAATCATCGAGAAGAAAGTACATCCAATATTCTAAAAAGCAAAAACTCAATGCTTACAACATATTTCCCATAATAAAATATGCATTTAGTTTCAAATAAAACCAACCAAAACGGGCAAATGTCACTTCATTTACAAATGTCAGAAACAATTTTCCATAATTTTAACAACAACGATAAATAAATTAAGAATTGCTACTTAGATTCGCTAATCATACGAGCAATTTCAAAATTACAAACCATTTGATTATCTTAAATGTAATCCAAATAGATCTAAGATCTCATCAAGTAAATTACATAGTAAATCCTAAATTCTAAAAGCTCAATTTAAGGACTTTTGCTAATATTGGTAGGTAGATCACAAATAAATAAATATAGCATATCATATAACGACTGGAGAGTGCTTACAGAGGCGGACGTACAGTCGGTTACAAGTGTGAGCGTCAAGGCAGTGACGCAAGTACTGACGAACAGAAATACTTAACCACGAAAGTAGGTATTTGGATTTCGGCGTCTCTGTGACACGCAGGGAGGCGGTGCCTCTTCCCTACCTCATTGCCGAAAAAATTAAAGAGTCACCTTTCAGGCAAGGGTAGGTCCACCAATGGGCTGTGTTATTTATGGTTGTAGGAGGTCGGGGATGGATGAATGCACCGTGATTCTGGCAGGAGTAGGTTGTTCGGTAGGGTTTTTTTTTGTAGGGAAGAGAGTGAAAAGGAATTGTGAAGAAATCGATGGATTTTGAGGAGTGTGGATTTTAGGTTGTTCGAATGCACCGTGATTCTGGGAACGAGTGGGTTATTCAGTAGGGTTTTTTTGTGGGGGAGAGAGTGAAAAAGAATTGTGAAGAAATCGATGAATCTTTTCGAGAAGGAGTGTGGATTTTGGGCTATTCGCTAGGGTTTTTCTGTGGAGAATGAGAGAGAGAATGAAAGGGAAACAAGGGAGAGAGCAAACGGTATTGTTATGGTTGACGATACATTTTTTTGACACCTGGCATAAGAAAAACTACCTCTTTTAGATGTTTAGGATAAAATAGTGACTAGTATTTAATGAATTTTTTTTAGCTCACATTGCAATAAAATAATAATGGTTTTCCACCCAACTTATGCCACAATGATCCAACCCAAATAAAGAAATCCATCACTATGCAGAAAACCTAATCTCTATCCCCGCCACCTTCGACTACACCACTAATGAAAAAATTAGTTCGCAGGAAATTTCAAACTTTTTTTATAGGTGATATACACTTATTCGGATTAGTGATGGCAAAAAAATTTGTCCCGCCCCTCCCCGCTCCGACGGGTTGGTGGGACGGGACGGGGCGGGGGTGCTCCGCCCCCGAAGCGCCCCGAACCCGCCACGTGATGAATAAAAAATAATTAACTACAAATTAAAAAAAAAATTAGTTAACTGAAAATTTTTGTAAAAAAAAAAAAAATTAAACGCGGGAGGAAACAGATCAAGCTCGCGCTCCGAACCCACCTCTCCCTGCCCCTAAGGTGGGACGGGGCGGGGTGGGTGTTGCCATCTCTAATTCGGACTCTTAAATATTGACACATCTTAATTCTTTTAATGGAGTTATAGCCTAATTTATTATATAATGTGCTATTAGGTAAAACTTGATGAATGGAAGTGATTTGAAAGAAAGAAGCAAAAAATGACAAGATCTAAAGCTTTGGGAGTAAAGTGTAAATACTTAAAAGTTATGTCGAAGCTCACGACAAATATTCGAGAAATATAACCAAAATATTTTCACAAATCAATTTTTAACCGGCACAAGGATGTTCAAGATTTTAAGTCAAAGATGGAGAACCATTTTTGGCACAATAAACATTCGAATTGGAAAAGAACTATTTTCTAATAAAATTGTAGCCCTTAAAGTTATCTTTACAAACCATTTTGAATAATTTCAATCGGATATCGAGAGAGAAAGTTATGATAAAAATACTGAAAGAGGTGCCATGCTGAAACTTTCCCGACATGTGGTGTCACCTGGGTGTATCTAGGGTGCATTTTGTCCGTTTTGAAGCCCATAAAAACACTACATTGGACATAAACGTGAAAAAGAGTATAAATACAAATTTTTAACCCTTTTGAGAGGGTCCACACAATTTGGGAGAGAGAGAAAAGTAGATAATGATCAAGATCAAAGAACAAAAGGTAAGATTTGAAGACTTTTTGATGTTGAAGAAGATTCTTGGTACAACATCCAATTCTTTCCATGATCAAGATTTCAAAACTTGGTTATGAACTCTATACTTTTTGTTTTTTTTTTTTATTATTATGAGTGCCTAAATTCATAGTTAGGGCGAACAATGTAATCTATGTGTGATTTATTTCTTTTATTCAAGATTTTTGTTCTTTAAATGCACATGTGTTGATTTTATTCATGAATTTAAAACTTTTAATTCTTTGGCCAATTATTCAATAATTTTGTGAATCTATTATAAATCAAGATGCGAGTTTTAGATTTAGACAATTTAGTAAAAATTTGATAATTTAGTATAAAATATAGAGATACAAATACTAATTTCCGTGGTCATTAGATGAATTCTTAGAACTAATACTTCGTTTAACTAATATTGATTTACATAGAGATATGTAATTGAATTAATTAAATAGACTCAATAAGAACTCAAGATGAGTAAATTGAATACTTTAGAAGAATTCGACTGAATACTACAATAGTAATGAATCTTGATCAGCGAATTAAAGGGGATACATAGGTAAAATTGTAAGTCCTAGCATTCACATTCATACTTTTAAAACTCAAATTCAATAAACTTTGTACGTTAGATAATTTAGTTTAATTAGAATAATTTAGACACCAATCACAAATCTTATTATTTGATTTTGATCAAATTAAAGTTAAAAATAATTTAACCAATTGTTATATAGTAGTTCTCGTAGGGAAGATATTTGGACTCAGTGGTCTACTATATTACTTGTTACGATTCGTACACTTGCGGGATATAAAAATCGACAAGAATGGCAATTTTAGGGGCATTTTGGTCTTTTTCGGTGTCGATTCATCATCAAGTGGCAGTCGTGAATATCATTTCTAAAGCTTGTTGAGATTTGTATGTTCGTGAAATTGGTCCAACAAATCCACGTGTTCATCATGCATGTGTATAATGCACTGAAGCCTAGGTTGATTCTTATCAGAATTTGTACTGAGATTTATATTTGTGCCGAGGTGTCTAAGGACAACGGGTCAAGATCCTTGACCAAGGCTTCAATGTTGTTCATGTCCAAGTGTCAGTCCTCAGCGCCTAAGCTCGATTCAAACCTCATGGGCATCCTTTTACATGGGCCAGCTTTAGTGATCGAGGTTCAATTTTTTGGTTTAAGGATATGTGAGCGCAACTTTTGGTGGCTGATGTAGAATCTGGACTTTATAATGGGGGATATTTTTTTAATTCTCATAGATTGGTTTAGTAATTGGCTTCCTACTTGTTCCAAAGTTGCAAAATTTGTCATGAGTAATAAGATAAATCTAAATAATGAAAGTGACGAAACCATTGAACACAACTCTAAATGAGATAAGTAAGCGTTAAAAGAAATTAGGTGCTTGATTGGAAAAGTTTAAAAAATTGAGACAAAGTCAATAATTAATTTTAACAATACGTAAAATAAAAACCATAATAACTACCAATTTTCTACCACTCATTTTGTGTGACTTATCATTCATTTTCATCAAAATCAGCTTTTTAGCTCTCCCAAATAAGCACTAAGCCCCTGTTAATTTGACAACCATTAAAATAAGTTTCTTGAGGAAAATAAATTTTGAAATAATGATTTTTTTGAGATTGTGCGGTTAAAAGGTAGAAAAAAAAGTTTCAAATTTACGTACAGAATATTTTATTATGAAAACGTGTGGTCGAAATGAGTTTGAGGCCAAATAAAAAAAGTTTTGTTTTAATGATTGTCAGAGCCTATATTTCAAACTAAAAAAAGAAAGATATGCTTTTTTCGAACTAATAAAAAGCAACGATACTTTTAAAATAAAGAGTGAAGCTAAATGTATAGCATTGTATGAATTTGATAATTTTGAATTTTTGTTAGGTATGACTTTTTTATAAGAGTAAGATATTTGATATTGTATTTAGCAAGACATTTACATTTTTTTGTATATGAATATCTATTATATTTTTCTTAGTTGTATAAAAATAGACATCATTCTTGAAAAAAAAAATTCAAATAACTTTTCGTCTAAGGCCTCCAAGTTGCAAAATTTGTCATGAGTAAAAAGAGAAATTTAAAAAATAAAAGTGACAAAACAATGGAACACACAACTCTAAATAAATTAGGAGATAAGCAAATGTTAAAGGAAATTAGGTGCTCATTTGAAAAAGCTTAAAAAATTGATATTAAATTCAACAATTAACTTTAATAGCATGTAGCGTATAAACCATAATTAATATTTAATACTAACAAAAATCGTATATGCTGATTTTCGAGCTTGACGACTGAGAACGAGTACGAACGAGATCTTCCGGAACCTGAAAGAAAGGCGTCGAGGTGTGTTCTGTCGCCCCTCCGATGCTTAAGTTAGAGAGGGAATTTGGGAAAAATATATGCTGAGAATTTTGTAAAAACGTACCTAGATAATGAATTGAAGTGCTGTATTTCTAGAGGGATGTAGTAATTTCCTAATAGGATTTGGTTAGCTATATGTCCTTATCCTTAGGAATCCTATCTTAAGGTAAGCATTGGATTGTAACTGTAAATCTAGTTATAGTTCATCTATAATCCTTTTCGAAACATTCCTTTTAGATATGGGAGTCTGGGATTGAGATATTTGGGTAAGTTTAGAATTCTGATCAGATAAGGTTCGTTCACATTTGGGCGATAAAGCATATTGCGCAGAGGGAGAACCCTGGTGACTTATATCTCGAGGTGCTATCTCGAGGACCGTTGTCACCAAATCCCGTAAAATGATGATGGGGGTCCTCGAGTATATTCGAGAATATCATGGAAACCCCGAGGATGAAGCCTCCATTAAGCATTGATGCTCAAGTTTATCATCCTCGAGCTAACGGTGTGACCATATTAGTGACCCCCATGCAATCATTATCGAGATTTGAGGGTGGGTACAAGATCGTCGGAGTCCTCGGTGTCAAATAACTGAATATATGTTCTAGGATGTTGATATCCTCGAGGGCTTACGTGATAATGACGTCTGCCATGGATGGAAAAAGGCGGTAAAAAGATGCGTGCCTTAGATGGTCTACACGTGGCCTAATCTAATGGCTGAGGAGGCAACCCTTGGCCTCCCTCCTGGAAGGGAAGGCCATAAATACCATATTTCCCTTTAATTTTTCACCTTTTCACCCTCGGTAATTTTCTTGGCCATCCTCGAGATCAAGTTTAAGGTAAGAGCTCGAGAACTTAAGTTGCTTCTTTAGAAAATTTTAACTTAGGCTAGGATGTCGAGTAGTGATAGTGACCAGTCATCCTCGGAGTCAGGAACCACTCCTGAGGACTTAGGAGGCTCGATCATTCCCATAGCATTCCCTATAAATGCCCAACCTCGAGCTCAGAGAAACTCAATCCCTTTCAAATATCCCGATCACCCCTACAAATTTAAGGAGCACCTAGCAATATCGACGGCTAGGGAGTATGGGATAATGTCGGGCTGTGATATTAGATTGCCCGAGCATGGAGATAGGATAGTTTTAGCTCAGGAAGGGGTGTTTTTCACTTTTAAAGATTCTTTGAAGGGAGATTTAGGTGACCCCTGCATCAGTTCTTCGTAGCCTTTCTAGTCGAGTATAACATGAGCTCAGGGCAACTAGTGCCGAATAGGTGGAGGATGCTCACTTATTTTTTCATTGCCTATAGGTATCTGGGCATCATGTCCTACCTTGACCTCAATATGATGGTCTTCGACTTAAAACTATTTACTCAGTATACATGCTTCGCCTACCTTTCATCCTGGGAAGGTTTAGGATACTGAAGATGCCTAGCTCGTTGAAGGGGTGGAAAGAAAAGTGGTTCTACATTATACCTCAGGATCCCAATCTCCTTTTTAGTCCTGAGTGAGGGTTTCCACATACGTCGAGGTTTTATGAAGGTCGGGCTTATTTCGATTCTTTAGAGAGGGATAGGCAGATGTTAGAAAATCTCAAGCCACTTGTTTTTGACATGGACGATATCCTCGAGGATGACGTCCTCGATCTTGTGGATTTGAAAGACGTCAAGGGTAGAACTTGTATTTTGAATTAGTTAATTTGTTCACTTACGGAATTATGCTCGAGCTAATGACTTGATTAATTGTATAGGAATGACGTTCGATCCCTCCGTACTTCGCTAGGTTGTAGGGAAGAAAAGCAAAGCCTTATAAGCTCGGGCTCCAGGTCAGAAGAAAGGTAAGAAGAGATCTCTAAATGTGGGGTATGAGCACCCAGAGAGTGATCCTGGTGAGTTGTTGAGGACGATGGTCAAGTCGTCGGCTACGGAGAGGTCGGTGCCTCCTCGATCAACCCCTCAAAGTACTCCTCAAGGAACTCCTTAGCTTGAGCTACTCCTAAAATTGTTGATCTCGAGGATAAGGCCATTTCACTAAGATCTGATCACTCCAAGGACCATGAGGTATGCCACTTGGTGCCGAGTATAATCAACAAATATCGAGGGGACTTGGGGCCTGATGAGGGTATGAAGATGCTCTAGAACTTAATGACAAAGGTGAGCTCATGCCTTTTTTGTTTATTATTTTTAGAATTTTTATCCCGACGTATAAGTTCATTCCGTCTTTCTTTTCAGACATTGAGCATTGCTCGAAGTTTTTCTTTAAAGAGAATGGAAGAGTCCCTCAAGATGGTCGGCCTTGTGCAGGATGTTAAGGTTCGGGATAAAAGAATTTTTTATCTAGAGGCTGAGCGTGCCCTTCTCATGAAAGAACGCGATGAAGCTAAGAACGAGCTTCGTAAATCTCGAGATGAGGTTGGGGTTTAAAGAGATGAGGCTGAAGAGTTGAGGCTCGAGCTAGACTGTGCTC
The DNA here is from genome assembly GCA_903798375.1 of Fraxinus sp. D2006-0159. Taxonomy (NCBI): domain Eukaryota; kingdom Viridiplantae; phylum Streptophyta; class Magnoliopsida; order Lamiales; family Oleaceae; genus Fraxinus; species Fraxinus sp. D2006-0159. The sequence goes on from CAIGRQ010014420.1 coordinate 8,517, forward strand.
AAAAAGATATTGAGGTCAAGCTAAGAGAAGCCCGGGACCTTGCTATCGACGAGTTCTAGATGTCCGATAACTTGAATAGGCTGAAAGGTGAGTATGCTATGGGGTCATGTTTTCACGCTTTGAAGGAGGCTCGAGCATTCATGCGCTCGAGGTCTGACACTAAGCCCGAGGACCTTAAGAGCATTCCTGAAATCGCTGAAGACCTTGAGCACTTGGAGTTTGAGGACGCGACGGAGGATCAGGAGGTCGACATCGAGGGTGAGGATGTTGAAGGTGACCACCTAAGCTTGACCAATGACCCTAGGGCTAAGGATTTGGATTAAAATTTGATTTTGTAATTCCATGTATGTTACCCGATTTGGGATAAAAACAATTTTTGTTAATGCTTTGAATATTTATGTTAAATGTTTATTTCCTGATCATTTATTTTTTATCGATGTTTAATTGCTCAACCGTTCATTTACATACGCGTCTTGTTTGAGCTTGATCATTTATTTAAGGAGATCAGGCTGTTTAAAATTGAACTAACCACTGAACAAACTTGACCAACTAAAAAGATCGAGTAGGCTTTAGAAAAACTTTAAAGTACAAGTTATAAACTCGAGGATTTTGTCTATTCGAACGATTTCAAAATTTTGACAATCAAGTTACAAACTCGATGGTTATGAAGCTCAAACACTTAGGACATGAAACTCGAGCAGTCTATTAGTATTGATTTATCTTTCAAACTTAGGGATTTGAACGAGGAGAATGACGCTCAAACATTCTCAGGATCAATTTGTCAATTCTCGGGATTGATTTTTCAACCTAGGGATTCACTAGAGGAGCACGAAGCTCGAGCATTCTCAGGATTGACTTATCAACCTAGGGATTTGCTCGAGGAGCATGAAGGAGCGCTTTCTCAAGGTAAGGTTTTGAGATGCTTGCTCGGGGCAAGGCTTTGAGGTTGTTGAGATAAATTATTTTATTGGGATATATCCTGAATGTAACTAATCAAACATACGTAAAAACTGAACATGGGCATGTAGGCCCGACCAACAGAAAAGTAAAAAGAAGCAGGGCGTGCAAGCTCGATGAACCAAAGAAAAAGTAAAAAGTAAAACATACTACTTGAAATAAATCTTCAAATTATCAGCATTCCATGTCTAGGAGAGTGGTCTTCCCGAGGTCTCTTGGGCTGTATGTGATAAGTGTATTTTGCACACTTATCTAGGCCATTAAATTAGAATATTTGTTAGTGATATGGATAGGTTATAGCTTAATTTTGTGTTAATTATATTTGCTAGGTTGAACTCAATGCAAATTATTGGACTTGGAAGAAATGAATGAAAAACGTGCGAAAACGAAGGAAATCCAAAGTTTGGGGACGAAAGTATAAATATTCAATAGTTGATTTGAAGGACAAAGCAAGGAAAAATGAATGAAAAACGTGCGAAAACGAAGGAAATCCAAAGTTTAGGGATCAAAGTGTACATCCAATAGTTGCTTTGGAGCACAAAACGATGATTGAAGATCATATAGGATCAATTGGATGCAATTGGAGGTCAAAGGAGTGAAATATAGTGGAAGTATTTTTACAAATCAATTTCCAGCAGAAAAAGTTATGCTATGAATTTTTAGCCTCAACTTGAGACCCATTTTTCATATAGCAAACATTCGAATTGGAAACCTTTTATTCTATAAGAATTGTAGCTCTTTAAACTACCTTTCTAACTCAGTTTGAATCAGCTTAATCGGATACATGTAGAGAAAGGTATAGCCAAAATACCAAAAGATGCTCAGAGACGAACCTGTGCGTGCGCACGGGCATGACTTTCATCTACCGAGAACAAAATTAATGAACGTCACGTGCACAAGGAACTATACGGCACACACACACAGGCCATTTCTTGGCCTGAACGGCCCAGTTCTCCTTATTTTATTCAAATTCTTATAAAAACCAAATTTAACCTATTTCTTGGGGGGAGAGCGGCGTAAATGAAACAGAATATATCAAATCCTATTTTTCACCACAAAAAGAAGCTAGTACAAGATTGAAAGGTAATTAACACAAGAGATCGAAGATTCAAAGTCCAGGTTGAAGAACAACGAAGAAGAAATAGAATTTTCACTTTCCATTCATTGTTTTTCATTCCGGGTGATATTTTTTCAAATCATTTTGTGTAATTTACATAACAATATGCTAGGCTAATTATTTTCATGTATTGGATGAATATGAAACATGTTATTTTTTTTTTTAATTCAAGAAAAGTAGTTAGTTAAATTCTTATTTTTCTTGATTAATCTTGCATGCATAATTTTATTATTTGATTGCTTGATCACCAATTAAATATATAGTTGCTTGTTGTACTGTTGGGAGGCTCACAATAGGTCTAGAACATTGCTTGATTAATATGCGTGTAATAGATATTAGGAATAATATTTATCACGTGTACAATTTTTGAGATAATCTAAATTTTAATGCGTTCTATTCATTTGAATTCGGACTACGAATAAGTTCGGATCATGATTAGAATAGATTTAATGTCTTGGAAAAGAAAATTAATTACAATAGATTTATCAATTGTCAATAATTCATGAATAAAACTAGCTACATAATTGAGAATTGAAATAGATAATAANAATAAGTTCGGATCATGATTAGAATAGATTTAATGTCTTGGAAAAGAAAATTAATTACAATAGATTTATCAATTGTCAATAATTCATGAATAAAACTAGCTACATAATTGAGAATTGAAATAGATAATAATAGGTGGATTCGTAATCCAATACATTCATTTCATATAAATACAAAACTCGAATTTTACAAGTTTTGGTAGAATAATTTAGAATAATCCATCAAACACAATTCTATTTTGTTTGCTCACTTTGAATCTGAAAAAAAGAGCTAACACACTTGATTGAAATTTATTCTCCGTGGGACGATACTCTTAACTCATCAATTTTATTACTTGTCAATGATCTCGTACGCTTACGGGTTTTGCATGAACAAGTTTTTGGTACCATTGTCGGGGTGTAATTTATTTAATTTGAGTTTATTAGTTATTTTAGATTTGAAGTTTTTATTTTTATTTTTATTTTTTAGGCTATTTATTGAACGAATTAAATCTCTTGTTTTACTCTTTTTAGGATATTATAATTTATACAAGATTCTAACGAGATCGAGTTTCTTCCAATAGATCTCGAAATCAAAAGAACCTTCTGACAATGAAGAAGAGAACGGAGGGAAGCAATGGAAATGGCAGAAAATTAAAATTCGAATCAGGTTCAGAATCCATTACAACTACCTCAGCCAGTTCAACCAAATCAACCGAAGGCAGTAGCAAATGATGGAAAAGCTTTAGTGAGGGATTATGTAAATCCCATTCCTACTCCTATACAACCACCTATTATATATCCACCATTTGGACATGCTAACTTCCACATCAGACTTGACTTATCAACTTATTTCAGAATCATCACGACATCAAGTTTTCTGGGAGATCAACTGAAAATCCTCATGAACATATTCAAGCCTTCTTGATGTCGTGCAATATGATTAGTCATGAAAGCATGTCTGCTGACGCTTTTCGACTGCGCTTATTCCCTCACACCTTAAAAGACGACGCACGAGATTGACTAAACTCACTAATCCGTTGGAGCATTATTTCATGGAATGACATGGTATAGAAATTCACTTTGAAATTCTTCTCACCTTCTCGAGTCCATCAACTCAAAAATGAAGTTCATACTTTCAAGCAAAGAGATCTCGAGAGTTATCCAGAAGCTTGGGAAAGATTCAAAGATTACTTTAGGAAGTGCCCCAATCTGAACATTCCTAAGGACTCTAAAATCTGCATATTCTACTCAGGCTTGAGACCTGAATTTCGCAACATAGCTGATGCTTCAACATGAGGGTCAATAATGGATATCCCATTGGACAATGCCTTGGACCTATTTGAGACAATTGTAGAGAATCAATCTATGTTGCCAATAGATAGGGAAGTGTCATGGGAAACAATATGAATACACAATGTTGACATAGCTGCATCATTATTAGCCCAAATGGAAGCATTGACAAGGAGGTTAGAAAGCCTTACTCAGAATGTGAACACGATACACCAATCGAAATCGGTTTGCGAAGGTTGTGGAACTGATCATACTACAGAAAGATATCAGTTAGCCTCCACACATGTAATCCAGCCCGAGGAGGTTAGTTGTACGCAAAATTTTCAGAGGCAACAAAACAACCTCTACTCTAACACATATAATCATGGATGGATGAATCATCCAAATTTCTTGTGGGCTAGTAGTCAAAGTCAAAGACAAGAAGGAAACATTCAAGCAAGACCATTGGGATTCCAACAACAACAGCATCAGGAAAATTGAAAGCCATCAATAGAGGAATTATTAACTCAGTTCATTACGAAGAGTGAGACTAATTTCCAAAACTAACAGACAATTATTTAGAACCATCATGCAGCAATTAAAAACTTAGAGACTCAGATTGGTCAAATGGTAGCTGCATTAGCCAACAGAACACAACGTACTCTATCAAGCGACATAGAAAAGAACCATGGGAACATGTATTAGCAATGGAAGTAGAAAATTACAATGGCTGGTGCAGGTGGTGAACACCAGTAAGTTTGAAAGATTTTTTAATGACTAATACCCCTTATAATAGCTTGGGGAACAAAAACGTAAGTGATAGGAGTAGGTGTTTAAATAACGATGAATCATACTAAACGTTTACCAATATCAGAGCTACTTTATAATTGAAATAAACTATTACAATGGAAAAAAAAAATTACAACTCAAACTGAACTAATATTTACAATGTGTGGCCTAAGTTGGGCAAACTACTGCTGCAATTGGGTCAAGGGGCTAAGTAAAGTTGCGGTCTTTGACATTATTCCCCATTTATTTTGGCAACGTCCTCAATGCCATCGATGCATGTTATACTTCAATTAATGGTTTGAAAGCTCCAAAGTCTTTTTCTCTTTCCCAAGTGTTCTCCTCGCTGCTGCATCAACTCCATTTGACCAAGTACTCTTGATGATATTTCCTAGAAGCTTGAGTAGTTTGACAGTCCAGTATAGCTTCAGTAACCTTCTTTCTAACTTTTCTCAGTTCAAACACAGGTCACTTTGGCTCATTTCTAGACGTGTCCTCCTTGTTTGCAAAATATGGCTTAAGTACGCCACATGAAGGACCTTGTGGATTTTACACCATGAAGGGAGTGCGACTCTACATGTGACTCTTCCAGTCCTTTTCACGATGGGTAATGACCCAATATATTTTGGCACCAATCTTGAGTCTTTTCTGCTTTCATCCAGTTGGATGTATAATTCACGAATTTCCGTCTCTGCCACCTCGACTTTTTTCTCGAGGCCCTCCACGGCATAGTACAACCTAATAGTTGTCACCTGAAGTGCATCATACGCTGTTTCGAATTCCTCTTTTAAGAATCTATGACTTCTGTGGTGTTTGATAGAATAAGATCCATAGCTTTCTTATCGATGGTCGTGAGCCCCAGCTCTGATACCAATTTTCACGGAGTGCCTTTTTTCTAGCACAGAAATAGACACTGTGCGGCAGTAGTCTGCTCCGCTAGACTACCTTTCGCCTTTTCTTAATCGTTTTGGGACGAAAGAAAATTTGATTACAATTTGTAGAAAGCTTGTATTGAAAGAAAATTGATCATTGATTGATGAAAACGAGAATTACAATTGATGAAAGTACAAAATTACAATGACTGGTGTATGGGAGAACATCAGTAAGTTTGACAGATTCTTGAATGACTAATACCCCATATAATAGCTTGTGGAACAAAAACCTAAGTGATATGAGTAGATGTTTAAATGACAAGAAATCATACTAAACATTTACCAATATCAGAGCTATTTTACAATGGAAATAAAATTACAATGGAAAGAAAATTACAACTCAAACTGAATTAATATTTAAAATGAGCGGCCGAAATTATGCAAACTGCGACTGCAATTAGGTCAAGGGGCTAAGTAAAGTTGCGGTGCTTGACACTTGGGTATGAGTAAGATATTGTATATTGCATTTTAGTAAGACATTTACATTCTTTTTTATATGAAAATATATTACATTTTACATTTTTCTTAATGAAACGATAAAATATACTGCACAAATAGTATTATTTACTTTTGTATATATATATAAAAAAATCAATTTTTTTCGTCTAAAGCATCCAAATTGCTTGAGATACTTATGGTTGTGAGGAACAAAACAATAAAAACCACCATTGAGAATAATAAGTAAAGATATAATATTAGACAAAATCACTCACATTCATTATCCAACGTGTTGAGAAATATAGTGATATTTTATTTTATTGTTTATTAATGGTAGAATAATCCTTTTAGTTTCCTTTATTTTAGCCTATATATAATCTCTTTATATTTATGTTAAATCAGCTTTTTGTATTCAATTTCATTATGCATCAGTAATGAAACCATAGCCTCCTCTTTTTCTTTATCTTTGAATTTTTTAACATGGTATCGAGCAAAGTTTCATGGGACAAAGTTTAATCTCAAACACAGCTTTTTTTCCAGTTGATGTTGTGACGATTTCGAGAGGGTTTTCTTTCAGTTTCTACAATCTGGTATTTCGTTTTCCTTTCCTTTCCGATCTATTTTTCCTTATTTTTTGATTATGGCTACTGAAAGAGACGGTTCGCTTCAATCTGTGAGTGTGAGGTTGGATGGAAAGAATGATTCGTATTGAAGTTATGTGATGAGAAATTTTCTCAAGGGTAAAAAGATGTGGGGATACGTTACTGGAACTTCTGTGAAACCTAAGAATACTGATGAGGG
>CAIGRQ010014428.1:0-11043 GCA_903798375.1 Fraxinus sp. D2006-0159
GATAAATAATGTTGAAAGGTACTTAGATTTACTTGCGACATTTGAGGAACTGTATGAGGTGAAAATCTCATGTAGGGTTCTGTGATAGCGATGGGAACAGTTGATGTTATCATCAACTATGATTATCTTACAGTTCAAGCACAGAAGATTATCGTGAGAATGTACAGTTGATAATTATTATTATTATTATTTTTAAAAAAGTGAGTTTTATTTTAATGGTTCTCAAACGGGGAATTAACTAACTTGACAAACTCCCTCGACGGCGTCGTTTTTATTTACGTTCAAAATTCCCTAGGCTTCCTTCCCTTCCGAATGCCCAAATCGGCAAATTCCGATTCTCGCGGTGGAATTTTCAGTTTGCCAAATTACAGCATGAATCTATTGGTCTCTCTCTATCTAATGACTTTATCATTTTCGTAGCAATACATATAAAATCTCCCACCCCATCTTTACTACTGGGCATTATTTGGGCNTTCCCTTCCGAATGCCCAAATCGGCAAATTCCGATTCTCGCGGTGGAATTTTCAGTTTGCCAAATTACAGCATGAATCTATTGGTCTCTCTCTATCTAATGACTTTATCATTTTCGTAGCAATACATATAAAATCTCCTACCCCATCTTTACTACTGGGCATTATTTGGGCTTTTGAAATTCTGTTCATTTTGCAGGAAATGATAAAAATGCCAAAGAAAAAGGCAAATAATCCGCCGCCCCAAGTCCCAGTTTATTGGATTGAGAATTCAGATTCAGTGTCTCGACATTTTCAGTTCGAACCTGATGGTCAACTCTTGGTGAGTCCACTTTATACTTGCTTCACACTAGTTCTTGCTAATTATTGCGATAATTGTATCGCCTATATGTGCATGTTTCGTGTTTAACCAAATTTTGCTCGCCCATGTAGCTAATTTCTGTCAAGAATTCCGTTTGTTTTACAGCATTTGTCGTTATCATTTGGTATTGCATTCTTGAGGTAGGTATCAGATGAGCATAAAATTTACTGTGGAGAAAAATGTGGTATCTCGAAAAAATCTGTAATGGGAGAAAAACTTGTTTCTTGTTCCTTTTGTGGGGTTTGATTGATTTTTAAAAACGTCTTCCTTTGCTATTGTATCACAAACAAAGAAACAAGAAACATGGGGAAAATATGATGACGGTGAGATTGTGGATAGTGTTTGTGAAGGTGGTGATACCGCCCTAAATACCAAGCATGAGAGGGTGGTTGAAAGTAGAGGTGTTTGGTATTGAAAATATTTGAGTGTGGTGCAGGTGGATATAGGAACGAGTTTGTGTGTTGATTTTACTTGACCCTGAACTATTATTTCCTTTTCCAGACAAGCCTTTCAAATGCATTTCCCCGCAAGTAATTTTCTGACTTTAGCCAAATGCCATTAAAATGCAGTATTTTCGGGAAAATGATTTGTGTTGAGACTGAATAAATTACAAGCCTGAATTTCAATATATTGGTGTTAAATTTCACTCTGGAGGAACATGATTGGATGACTAATCTTTTCTTTATCTGGTTTCACTTGTGAACTTCGATTGAAATTCTTTTCAGGTGAAGATAGTTGATGATTCTAGACCTGTTACCCATAGAATAGTTGAATCTTTTCTGAATAAGTTCTTTCCTTCAGGATACCCATACAGGTATTACATGGTTAAATCCCTTTCAGATATGTTGGCCATACTTTATTTCATTAGTTTAAGTTTCTGCATATTCAATCTGCAGTGTGAATGAGGGATATCTTCGATACACTCAATTCCGCGCCTTGCAGCACTTCACAAGTGCAGCATTATCTGTATTATCAACTCAGGTCTTTTCAGATATTATGAATTCTATATCACCTAATAGTGCGGAGTAAACAATTTTCAATTCACTTGATGCTCCAAATGACATCCCTACAGCATGAACATTTCTAAGTTTACTTACTCCCTTCCAGTCTCTGCTATTTGCTGCAGGCTTACGGCCCACTCCTGCACAGGCTACTGCTGTTAGTTGGGTATGATTTTAGTGTTCAACAACTACATGGAGTTTTAGAAAAGTTCCTTTTTCATTTGGGCTCTGCTACATCCTCTGGATCACATGCAGATATTAAAGGATGGCATGCAGCATGTCGGGAAGCTCATATGTAGCAATTTGGGTGCAAGGATGGACTCAGAACCAAAACGCTGGAGGATTTTGGGTTTGTATTTTAGCTTTTGGGCATGAAGTCTCCTATTTTTACTTTGTCTTGTTCACTTAGGTTGCACTTGCTGCTACTGTTTTTTTTTTTTGTTCGATTATGTAGTGTTTGTCTTTTTACAAGATATATAAAAGGAATGAACCTTCTTACTTGCAGCGGACGTTCTCTATGACTTGGGTACTGGTTTGGAAGTGCTTTCTCCATTATGTCCACATTTATTTCTTGAAATGGCTGGTCTTGGGAACTTCGCCAAGGTTAATTGCATTTTACTTTCTCTGAAACTTATATGATGATTCAAGTTTTTGGCTGATATTTTATTCAAGTGATAATATTTGAGATGTGAGGAGGAAAAAACTCATTGTGTGGCAGGGAATGGCAGTCGTTGCAGCAAGGGCGACAAGATTGCCTATATATTCTTCATTTGCCAAAGAAGGAAATCTCAGTGACCTTTTTGCAAAAGGCGAAGCCATCTCGACACTCTTTAATGTTGTTGGAATGGGTGCAGGAATTCAATTAGCTTCTACTATTTGCTCAAATATGAAGGGAAAGGTACTATAACTCCTCACTGCTATCCATGTGCATTTTTAAACTTTTAGCCTCTATTCTAACTTCATATTTTATTTTTTTAAATGAATGAATCCATTACAAGGTTTTATTAATTAATCATTTAAAAGAAAAAAGAAATGCAGGTTAATGTGTCGTGTTACTTTGGGGAATCGGGATCACTCATAATATAGCCCCATTATTGTGTACATGAATTGGGTTGGCAAACTAGTGATTAGAAATCCAGTGCTTGCTAGACTCTTGACCCACTCATGATATAGCCCCCTTATTTCTTCCCTTCTCCTTGTCTCTGACAATCTCTCTTCTCCTACTTTCCCTTTCACATTCCGCATCTGCTTATCTCCATTGAACTATGAATTACCATTAATATGTGGTTGTTCTGGAATGCTGTACATTGTACATTATGATTACAAAACCAAGTACAGAAACTAACAATTCTGTTCTTTTTACGTCTCTCACTATCCTTAAGTTTTGTTATGAAGATATGTAAAATGCCAATGCTTTTTCTTTGCTTCTTGGTTCTATATTTAGTCCACTTAGTACATAAATTGAGCTTACTTAAATAGTTCGTATTCAATTTTGCTGAGTAGTATTTGTCGCTGTTGATTACACTTTTTAAGATTTTTCTGTGCCGAGACGTGTAGTTGCTCTCATTGTGTTTAGTATCTTGCAGTTGGTGGTTGGACCTCTTCTTTCTCTACTACATATTTACAGTGTCTGTGAAGAGATGCGAGCTGCTCCTGTCAATACACTAAATCCACAGAGAACTGCAATGATCGTGGCAGATTTTGTGAAGGTCTGTTACCAAATGTGCCAGCTTGAGATATTTTAGATTTTCAGAATTCGAGCAACTTATATTTTTCCCAATATTGAAACAGACAGGTAAAATTTCTAGTCCTGCTGATCTAAGGTATGGAGAAGATCTCTTATTTCCTGGCCGACTTATTGAGGAAGCGGGAAATGTTACAGTTGGAAGGCCTTTACACAAGGCTGTCAAGCCTTCGGAGCTTCACCAGATTAAAAGAACGTTTCCCGAGGAAAAATTTATTTTACATCTCGGAAGTAGATGGACGGATATGATATTGGAGCACAACGCGACTGGCGAAGATGCATTGAGGGGGTGGCTGGTTGCTGCATATGCTGCAGATATAGAGAAGTCTTTTAATCTGTCTACTGAGATTGCATTGCAAGATGCGTATGAGAGGATGAATAGCGTATTTTCTCCCTTTCTGTCGGAGCTGCAGTCTAAAGGGTGGCATACTGATCGGTTTCTTGATGGAACAGGATGTCGTTTTTCTTTTTAGCGTCATGTAGTACAAGGTAAAACCTCGACCTTTTCAGGAAATTTTGCAGCTTGTATTCATTCTTAAGAAATTGTTTGTTTCATGTTTGGACGAGAGTATTGTAGCCTACTCATGTCATTATAGGGAATTATAATTAACAAGTAAAGAATTTGGACATGACGTTGCCATTCTTGGTAGTTGGTAATATAATAGTAAAGAAATGTTTATTTTGTCCTAATATTTGCTGCTCTGTTTGGAGTTTCTAGCATTATTTTCTACAATTTTGTCCTAATATTTGCTGTTCTTTTTGGAGTTTCTAGCATTATTTTCTACTTATAATTAATTACCACTTGAATTAGATTACTACAAATAAAGCCAGATTATATCCTTTTATTATTGGTGGATACCATACTAGTTTACATTTTATCAATTATATAGTTAATTTATTAAAGAATAATAATTTATCTATTATTAAAGGAAAATAGTACTTGTCTATGTGGTAGTTGGGCATCCAGTCTAGAGTCTCGCTGTCGCCTAGACTAGTGATAATCATCAAGCGATACAATATTAATTTTCTTTTTATATTTTTTTACTCATAGTATAAGTTAAACTTTATTTTGCACTAATTATTCAGCAGATTATATAAAGCATGGCAAGTATTAAATAGAAAATACACAACATCGAACAAAATTATATGGCGCAACTAAAAATCAGAATTTTTAGTGGATTTTGATAAAAGATAATAAAATGTGTAGTTGAAAAATCAATAAAAGTTGTGGGTCTCATGAAATGAGTTATTAAAATTAATTGTTGACTTTAACATTTTTTTTTTTTTTTTTATCAAAATCTGAGTTGTATCAAACATGGACTAAATAATATTTGAAGTGAATTTTGTCCTAATATTTGCTGTTCTCTTTGGAGTTTCTAGCATTATTTTCTACTTATAATTAATTACCGCTTGAATTAGATTACTACAAACAAAGCCAGATTATATCCTTTTATTATTGGTGGATACCATACTAGTTTACATTTTATCAATTATAGTTAATTTATTAAAGAATAATATTTTATCTATTATTAAAGGAAAATAGTACTTGTCTATGTGGTAGTTGAGCATCCAGTCTAGAGTCTCGCTGTCGCCTAGACAGCTAGACTAGTGATAATCATCAAACGATACAATATTAATTTTCTTTTTATATTTTTTTTACTCATAATATAAGTTAAACTTTATTTTGCACTAATTATTCAGCAGATTATATAAAGCATGGCAAGTATTAAATAGAAAATACACAACATCGAACAAAATTATATGGCGCAACTAAAAATCAGAATTTTTAGTAGATTTTGATAAAAGATAATGAAATGTGTAGTTGAAAAATCGATAAAAGTTGTGGATCCCATAAAATGTGTTATTAAAATTAATTGTTGACTTTAACATTATTTTTTTTTTATCAAAATCTAAGTTGTATCAAACATGGACTAAATAATATTTGAAGTGCGTCAAAATTACACGGTGCTTAATAGCATTATTTTCAAAATAATTTACATATTAAAAAAAAAAAACTAAATAGCATTACTTTAAAAATAATTTACAGAGTAGAAAATCATATTTAAAAAAAAAAAAAAATTAAAAAGTTACTATCGACGAGCCAAAATTTCTTGCTCCTGCAACTCAGCCCGGAACCTGGCGATAAACTCTTCAGCTCTCTCATTAATTCCATTCATTTGCGGTGATGCCACCAATGATTCCCACATATCATCTGCTTCTTGCATGCTCTCGTCCTCGAACGATTCTTGCATATAATTACTTTTCTGATTATAATCAGAACTACTTGATGAACATTTCTCCATATTTTCACTTGATTCTTCCACTTCTTGCTCTTTGACTACAGATACAGGTTGTATAAACAGCTTATCTATGTACAAAGGAGCTGTTCTTTGTTGTAGATGACACAGGCTGTGATATTGAAAACCTAAAGTAGCAGGTTTTTTGCGTTTGAATTTCTTAGGTTGAATCGAAAGGTTTGGTTTTAGCCATGAAAGTTTCTTGGAAGCTTTTCGGGATCGGATTTTCTGTTCCTTGATCGCTTTGGATTTTTGCAGTCTCAGTTGAAATTTGCTGGTTATTACCTTCCATACTTCTCTTGGAGGCAATAATCTTCTCAAATTCAAGCAAGACATTAGAGAGAGAGAGAGAGAGAGAGATTGCTCAGCAAAAATGTAGGAGTTTTTTTTAAATATATATAGTGGTCTGAGGTAGAATTATTCTTGGATAATTAATAATAAAGAAATTAAGTAGATTAATTAACCACTTAATTCTTACGCTAAAGTGATCAAAAAGTTGGTACTGATTCCTTTTAATTACTGTATCAACAAATTAATATAATATTAATAGATAATCACTAGTTCTTTAATTAATTGCAGTGTTTAAGGCTATTGTTTTATTTTTGAATTAAATTTGACATATTTTTGGATTGTTTCCTATTATTCGTGGATTGTTCGGTATGTGTTATTACGAATCAATGAATTATTCACCTCTAAGTTCAAGATGCGTTTTTAAGAATGTTCCTCGTCTGTATTCATTTTCGATGCATTAGATGTTAAGTTGAAGAGGTTAATTATTGTCATTGTACGAAGTCCATATGCTTTGGGGTTGGAAGAGGGGCAGGAAGCTCGCACCTAAATGAACCTGTTTGGTAGATCTCAAAAGTCGATTAAAATTGAAAATATAGCCGTTATTGGGTTTCACTCGTCTAATAAAAGTCAACAATAACGGCTAATTTTTCAATTTTAATCCGATTTTAATCTCTACCAAACACGCTCTAAATAGTAAAAAGTCCATAAGGAATTCTTGATGGTTATATATAAGGTCGGATCCTTTATACTAGGCCATATATTGAGGACTGTGCCCGAAACAAAGGGTCCGTTTGGTATCGATTAAAATTCAATTAAAATTGAAAATATAGCCGTTATTGGGTTTCACTCGTCTAATAAAAGTCAACAATAACGGCTAATTTTTCAATTTTAATCCGATTTTAATCTCTACCAAACACACTTAGGATAGTTTAAGAATTTTGCATTTGTAATTTCGATTTTGCCTCTCATAGATAGAAAGCCATCGTTTTGATCATTACCCATAAAAGAGATAAGAAAAAAAAAGGATTTTCTCTTGTAAATTTCTTATTATTATGGCGAGTTACAGCAGCGGCTGACAAGTATGTGGTGTCGCATTGATATGAACCTCTATAAATTTTAAGTATTTTTTTGTGTCTTTATTTCCTTCATGTGATTTGATTACTTCTCAACTTGTAATTGTTATATCGACCAATAAATATTTAATATGAGGCATTATTATGTCATGTACACACTGTCTTGTTATTACTGAAATAGTTTTCTAGTTAATTAATTAAAGGGTATAGATACGGATAATATTAATTAGAAAAGTCTGAAGAGCTTTGATAATAACATTTATTTCTATGAGAACTGATTTTTATTTTTTATTTGATTCTTAGAAACTTTACATAGAAATTTACGAGCATAAAATTAAAGAATATGATGACGCGCCTTATCTAAATTTATAAATATACCGCGGAAATTAGAATATATGCCCTTTTTCTTATTACTAATATGTGTTTGATTGGCTTTATTTTTCATGTAAATTGTCATATTTCATCCAAATTTCTACTTTTGGAATGTTTGATTGACAAATTTTTTCATGGAAAATATTTTCCAATTTTTAATCACATGACTATATTTTCCTTAAAAATAAGAAAAGCATTTTCTTTAGGGAGATGTGGGTTTTATTTTTTCGAACAATTCACCCTCTCTTTCTCTCTCTCATCTATCCACGCTCTACCTATCAATAAGAAATTGACAAATATAATATTTTCTAGGTTAAAAGGTAAATCAATCAAACATATTTGATTAATGCGAGCATGAAATTTGCATAAAAATAAAAGAAAATCTAGAAAATTCAATTACCTGAAATTTATTTGTATGAAAATTATTAATTAAATGTATTTGATTGATTTAATTTTCAACTTAGAAAATATTATACTTGTACATTTTTTATTGATAAGTAGATGAGAGAGAGAGAGAGAGAGTGAATTTTCAGGAAAATAAAATCCTACTTTCCCTAAATAAGATATTTTTCTTGATTTTGAGGAAAATATGATCACGTGACTAAAAGTGTGAAAATGCTTTTCATGGAAAAAGAAATGTCAATCAAACAGCAAAAAAATAAAAATTTGGATGAAAAACACATTTTTCAGGAAAAATATTGACAATCAAACGCACTCTTATTGTTTTTTTAATGGAAATGCACATGCTTTATCATTTCCCACTTGCAAAGATTCTAAGATAGCTTGAAACTTACGTTCAACCCACAAGAATCAATATGGGTAGGCTTAAACACCTTTTTTAGCATTTCTACCTTTTTTTCCCCTTTTTCCTCTCAAGTCTTACGAGAAAATGCTTGAAATGAACATTAAAGATAAAAAGAAGAAAATAAATAAATAAAATAAAAATAAAAAAGGTCCAAAAATCGAAACTAAGTTGAAGTATAGACTGATATTGATGCCTTCAGTATCACAATGTAATACACCATAAAAGTTGTCAAGAGTATTATTTCCATAAATAGAGTAACTCGTCCAATCGTATTCTTTGTACCAACTCGTTTGACTCTATCCCTTATTTTCTCTCTCACGTTGTGTGGGAATTTGAATTAGAGAGAAAGAAAAGAAAATATCAAAACCTCTTGCTTGTTCGAGTAGTCATGTTTGAGCAACTCAAACACTATGACTACAATTCGGTCCATATCCGGTGTGAGCGTTAGAGCATTGAGAAGACCTTTTTCGAGAGGATCGGGAAGGACGCGCCTCTACCACTTGTAAATATTTTTTAACATTGATTCAGGAGAGTCCAACGTCAACAATACAATGAACAAAATTATATACATTATACACACAATTTCATTGTCCATATACTTCAATATCAGAAAAAGTACGGTGCATCATTTCCTCAACATATACATTGGGACACTGGGCCTGCTCTTATACCTATAGAAAACTTTTTTCTTCTTGAAAGTCCCATTCCCTATTGTTATCACTATTTTCCCAGGTTCTCTAATGTGAAATGAGTTTCTTACACTTTCACCCATTTTCTTCTCATTCTGAAGCAAAATCTTGTACGAACAATCATCGTCCGGAATAAATTCCTCTTTGTATGTCACCTCGTACCCAACCACGGTTACATCCCAAGTCATTGTCACGTCCGCCTGCGTCAATTTTATATAGAATGAGTGTTAGATAGGTCGAACTCGACTGGACAGGACTGTACAGAATGACTGTTAAATACCTCATTGATAGGTATCTGAATGCGCTCAGTTGTATTAGCTCTGGCATTTATTTCAAGAACTTTGTCATCTGTTGAGAACTCGGTGTCATTTTCTCTCATAAGGCCACCATATTGAGCTAGTAAGTTTTCTGGAGTGGCATACCTACAACTCCAATGAAATTTGACGTTATTAAGTTTAAGAGCTTAAACCGTTAGAGAAGAATAAACTTACTTGAGAAGGGTTTCTGTGACTCTTGAGGACTTGACGAAAACAAACTTGTGCTTGCTCTTTTGGGTAATGAGCCTCAAGTTTATAGCGTGCAGAGCCAGAAACCATGCTGGAACATTTATAATAAACTGCAACAGCACAATGTTTAGAATCATTTGCAAATTTTAAGAAAAAACTATTATACTGTCCACTTTTCTTTAATTTCCTCGTATAAGAATCTTCGTAAAATGGGCTATTTTCAGACTCCTTCGAGCTCAAACTTACATTCTTGTGAACGATTCCAAGGTAATTATCATGAAGCAGCATCAGCCCTTTCTTGCTAATCCACCTAACTTCATTTATAGCATGCCCTGGAGAATTCTTCAAATCTGTGATCTGAACAATTGAATCCACCCCACCTGGTTTAAAATCAAGATTCTGAATCCCTTTTTCTAAACAATAAACTCTCCAATTCAAAAACTCCTCTCTTTTCTCATTGAATTGGTTCCCGGATTTCTTATTAACAAACTCCCCCAACACATTGTAACACAAAGGGCGGCCTTCTTTGTCCTTGCCGTTCAAGAACAAAGTACTTTCGAGCCCGGGATCGAAATTTTCACCAAGAACTTCATTAGCTCCAAAATCCCTTCTCCATTTCAGCATTCTGCGCAGCATTTTGAATGCATCAGACACCTTGTAATCTTTTGCCTTCAAGAATTTCATTAGGACAACATCTGTACCTTGATGACCTTTGCTAGGTAATAAAGGGACACCCCATAAAGTAATGTCCTTCAAATTATCTTCATTTTTCTTGTCATTTCCTTTGGAAAAGAATTTCTTTTTCTTTTTCTTTTTCCCAAACAGGGTATTTCCAAGAATTGCATCTTCCACCTTGCAACGAATTTTAATCAACTTCTTGATTTCAAATGTGCAAAATTCATCACATCCTTGAGGTTTTGGCTTTAAGATTGCCTCGTATTCACAGGTTTCTTGGTTTGTGGTAGCGGCTTCATCATCAACCTCCAACGGAGCCACTTTCTCCACTAGCATTTTGCCGAGCTCCGCCCTGCCGGAGTTCTTCCGGGGAGGTGCTGAATAAAGGGATTTTAGATTCCTTTGCCTTTCCTTCGGAAAAGCAAAAGAAAAAAGTGGGGGTTGGAGGGGGTATTGTATGAATTGACAGTTGAACCGTTGATTCAAATGGTGTGAATTATTGGGTCTTTACGATTGAGATTTTAACGGAATATTTAGTGGTGCTTATGAGGTCGAATGCCAACCAAATGCAACAAAAACAAGTGAAAATGATCATTTATGAATATCCTTCCATAGCACGTCACATTGAATTAGACAAAATAAAGAGATGGTTCGCATTGAAAAATGATAAAAATAAAGCATTAAATAAATGTGCCATAAGAATGTCAGAGAATTAGGCATTAAAGACTAGTCGATCCGAATACCGATAACTTAAATCAC
>CAIGRQ010014438.1:0-10582 GCA_903798375.1 Fraxinus sp. D2006-0159
GGGGTCCGGGTCCCCCCAGGACCTCCCCGACCTCCGCCCCTGACTATTACAACATACACTTATTAACAAAAGATAGTGCTCAAACAGGCTCAGCACTTGTTTGATCTTTATTCTTTTCAAAATATATTTTTCTCTTTTTTTCAACCACATTTTTTCAATAAAATTATATTACACTCAAATTCAAAACGTTCCTTATTAAATAATTGCACATTTTTTCATCAATCTACTATTTTAAAATTTATTTTGTACAAAAAAAATGGGTTCGACTCTTAATTTTTTGGGGATAATAATTTTTAATTTAATTTCAAATTTCAATATTATGACACATTTTGCCACCCAGTGTCCCCCAAAGTCAAGGAAATGATTTAGCTCCAATTTGCTTTCCATTCTTTCAAAAACATTATGAGGGTGTGTGGTAGAGATTAAAATCAGATTAAAATTGAAAATATAGCTGTTATTGTTGACTTTTATTAGACGAGTGGGACCCAATAACGGCCATATTTTCAATTTTAATTGAATTTTAAGCCGTACCAAACGGGGCCTATATTGGAAGAATGTATTTTGGAACAATAGATTGATGGAGAATGTGTAGTTGAAAAAGAAGGAAAAGTTATTGATGCGATGAAAAATATTATTTTATTGAACAATGTGTGGTTCAAAATGAATAGAAGAATGATAATGAAAATTTTAGCTTGTGTTTGAATCTTATTTTAATGAAAATATAATTTTTGAAATAGTGATTGATGTGAGAATATGGGTGTAAAAGTAATGAAAATTTTTAGATATGTGTTTAATATTATTTTATTTGGAGAATGTGTGGTTGAAATAAAAAATGAGAAAAGAGACTCGTCAAACGTGGACTTAATGTGTACCAAATATATGCATGTATTTTCAATCATACATTCACATAATAAAATATTATGCACGTAAATTCAATTATTTTTCTTTTTTTAACCACATTCTCCAAAAATCCATTATTCAAAATAATATTTTTCCAAAAAAAAAAAAAACGATTGTATCTGAACTGATTTTTCATACAATTGCTACCCATAAAAAATTGTAAAATAAATATTACGATAATGTTTTTTTTTTTTTTTAAATATTATAATGCATGCTTTTTAACTTCTTATAATTTATAACATGAGTAATCATAATTGACATGACATGTAATGATTGCGTGAGAGACCAAGGTGTGAAAGATTAATAAAATTTGAATTTAAAGTTACGCCTATTACTTTATTTTTAAAATACATTTTTCTCTTTCTTATTTTAAATCAAACGTCATTCAATAAAATAATAATATACGTAAATCCAAATTTTTTCCTTATATTTTAACCATACATTCTATATCAAACTACTATTCGAAAATACATTATCTCAAACATGCTATTCGTCCACATTAAAATCTAGATTTTAATTAAACTCAAAACCAATAATTAATTATAATCATACATTTCAAAGGACCAACAACTTTCAATTACATATTTCATCAACTTTTATCAAAATCGATTAAAAATTTGATTTTAATCTCCATCAAAAAAGAACTAAAGCTCAATGTCTCTGTCTCCACCAAAGTGTATTTTATGGGGTAACTAATTGCTTATATAGTTTGTTTAAATTAATTTATAAATCATATACAAATGTTTAAGGTTCATTTTATGTTGTAATGAATCCATCGTTATGACATTTAGGGTGCGTTTGAGTCACATTATTTTGGAACAATGTATTTTAGAATAATAAATTGATAAGAGAATGTGTGGTTGCAAAAGAAGGATAAATTATTGATGCGATAGAAAATATTATTTTATCGAATAATGTATAGTTGAAATAAGTAGAAGAATGAAAATGAAAATTTTAATATGTACCAAAGCGGGACTTAATTTATAAATTTATCCAAAATCATTTCTTAATCAACACATAAGACCACGTACATTTTCTCAAAATACATTTTTTTAAAACTCATTCTAAATCACATATTCTTCAAAAAAAAATAATATATTTTTTATTATATCAATAATTTTTTCTTATTTTCAAACTACATATTTCTCATCATATCATTATTTAAAATACAATTTTTTATTTCAATAATAATATAATATCCATCCAAAGAGTAACGTTAATGTGAAAAATTAAATCGGTGCTCAGTAACAGATGCCTTTCATAAAAGGCATCCCTTCCAAGGTAAGGAATAAAAATCCTCCACCTAAAAACCCCAATCAGAATTACCCCACCATCCTCTCTCTCCACCCCGCCTCTCTCTCTCTCTCTCTCACTATACAAAACAAACGCACGGTGGGGGAGAAAAATGTGAATGACGATTATGATAAAGATAATGATGGTGATCTGTAGCACCTCTCCGATCTTTTAACAGCATCTCATTTTAGTATTTTACACACATATTTGTACTCGTATGTTTAATGCTCAGCTCAAGCGTTAATTAAAGGTATTCTTCGAATCTCAATGTGCGTTACATTTTGCTATTTTTTCCACTTTTGAGCTCGATTTTTGAAGCTATATTGTTTTGTTTCCTTTTTTTTATGAATTTTCCCCAAATCCTGAGGTAGCTTTTATGTAATTTTTTTTGTTTATAATACAATGGCGTCGTTGAATTTTTTTTTTTTTTTTTGGCTATTCTCATCTTCTTATTTCGTAGTGTGTAATCTGTAATGTAATTTTTTCCACCTTCAATAACTCCGAATCATTGATGAGGATTTTGGACAAAAATTTGGAATTAAATAGTTCTCTATATTTGATATTTGATTCGTAGAAGTTCAAAGGTCAATGAAACGCCTAAGAAATGAAAGACTAGCTACGGCAATCTCTTGAACTTTTTGATTGCCCGAACTTGTGTTTTAATTTGTTTCTAATTTTCCTTTTCTTCATGATAATTAAATTAAAAGGTATATTAATGGCTACAAGACATGGATCAAAATCTAAAAAACCTAGTCCGAGAGCAGCAGCCAGTAACAATTCGCTGTCATCACCAACCACATCATCATCGCGGCAATTTTTAGAACCTTCTGTTGATGGTCTGAGCTCACCGGCATCATCATCTACGAAAAGTAAAGTTCAGTACTCCTACTCTGAAAGTTTGTCTTTGGATTCTGAGAGATCCAAAGAGAATGTTACAGTCACAGTGCGCTTTCGTCCTCTAAGGTGAAAATGTTTCTTCAATTTTGACCTAGTTTTACTCAATTTTGGTAGTTTAGTTTGTAAATTTGGTGGTCTTTGTTCAGTCCAAGAGAAATTCGTCAAGGAGAGGAGATTGCGTGGTATGCAGATGGTGATACTATTGTGAGGAATGAGCACAATCCATCAATAGCATATGCATATGGTATATTTATTTAATTACTTGACTTTATTGTTATTTGATTATTTTGTATCTCCAGAGATGGAATCTGTATGTGAGAAGCAAAACAGGAAAACACAGATGTATTATAAAAAGTGGTGAATTTGAAGTTAAATAACTATATGGTGAAAGAAATAAGATTTTTGTTGTTAATAAGGGGTTTGAGTTATTTGTAGCTGTTCATATTGATACTAATTTTTCCATCATTCAGCTGTTCTATTGTCATTGTAGTTTTTATTGGATCACAGTCAGCTCTCTGTCAACGCTATACCACTTTTAGCTAGCTTACTCTATTTACATTTACGCTATTTGCAAATGATGCATTGTCTTGCATGATGAAAAAACCAAACTTTTCCAGCGCTTATTGATAATTTTTATATATCTGATGCATGCTATTGATTGCTTAAATGATTCTTGCATATGCTTAACAAATTTCAGATCGAGTATTTGGCCCTACAACCACAACACGACATGTCTACGATGTTGCATCACAGCATGTTGTTGGTGGTGCTATGGAAGGAATCAATGGTATGTACTGTTGCCAAAGATTTTTCATCATTTAATTTTATGTTTCCCCAAAGTACCGTTCCTTTCATCTTTTGGGCTTTCACTGCTTCGTCTTTCTTATTTCAGGTACAATCTTTGCATATGGAGTTACAAGCAGTGGGAAGACTCATACCATGCATGTAAGAAAACCTTGTTCTTGGTTTGTTTCAGCCTCTTCAAATTTTGAGATATGAGCATGTTATCACAATGTCCTGCTTTATGCACAATTATACTTGAAACTTTTTTGTTTCTATGGAATAACAAGTAGATCAATCCTGGACAATTAGTAATGTGTTAGGAGAAACTAGTGCAAAAAGCTATGGTTAGAATTCCTACATTTTCAAGGCTTGGGGTTGAAATTGTGGGCTGTCAGGTTGATCCATCGGGAAAAACAAGCACAATAAAGACCATCAGTCAAAATTAACTCACTTTATTTTGCACATCACCATATATAACATGACCCAAACTGCAGATGTTGATGAGCCAGCTAGAATTTGGTACTGACATGAAAAACAGAGATAAATATTTGTGAACCATGTTCCTTTTGTGTTGTTCGTGGCTTATCTTAGTATTTGGAAGGGAGTTTAGTACATTGTGCATGCACCCCAAGTATTTATTAACTGCATATCTGTGCTTAGTAATGCTCCTATCAACTGCTCCAGCATCTTCTTGTTTTGTGGAGGAGCACATGTTCCATACACTTTATTGTTTCAGTTATAGCCATGATACATTGTATGTTAACTACTGATGGTTGATATTATTTTCGGAGAGCAACTCGATATCCTTATACTTTTTGTATGCACTCAGGGTGATCAGAGGTCCCCGGGCATTATACCATTAGCTGTAAAAGATGCTTTCAGCATCATTCAAGAGGTATTTTAAGCGATTTAGCCTGCATTGCATCCTCCATTAAAAATTATGTCGTGAAATAAATACTTTCTGTTGTGTTTGTGACTGCTTTAGACTCCAAGTCGAGAGTTTCTTCTCCGCGTCTCATATTTGGAAATCTACAACGAGGTAAGATTTTTGCCATTATTCAGCTCTTCATATTGTGAAGCATGGCTAGTATGTCTCCATATCAGGTATCAAGGAGTAATTGGAGTGGCTAGTGTCGTGCCATCCCTTTCAAGTCATAATTATCTGGATGTGTGTGTTTCTGGATCCCCCTGTGAAAGCACTCTCTGTAATCTTGTTAAATTTTGCCAATATGCATCCTTTTTACTTCCTAGTCCTCCCTATTTTCCCATTATTTCCCAGCAGTTTATGACTTCAAACTGTTGCTCTCCAGTCTACATTTTTTCTAAACCTGCGGGACCCCTCCCCCGAGTCCCTTGGTCTTGTTTTCCACTTATTTGTACCAGTGCTTGAAATTTCTCATCCTCTCTGTTTTTTTGGGAGGTTGGTTGGTTTAAATATCTATTACTTGAGATACTAGTTATCTTTTCCATTTGTAAGGATATCATTGGATGTGTTATCCAAAAAAAAAAAGAAGCTCTCTATATTTTTTTAAAGGTTACTCTGATTTCAGGTTGTCAACGACTTGTTGAATCCAGCTGGACAGAATTTAAGAATTAGAGAGGACTCTCAGGTACAAATTTTATTGATTTCAAATCCAAATAATGACGAAATGTCCTGGACAAGTGACTTTCAGATAGTTGGGGTGGATTATGAGATATATGGGAAAGATATTGGGGATGGTTTGATTATGCCTCATGGGCTTAAATAAAAAAACCATGGACTTTTGATTAGGCTAAGATGAGGAGGTAAATGGATGCAATAATAGTTCGAAGTAGAGATAAGAGAAGATCTGCTGGAGATGACTATAACAGGCAGTAGAAGAGGCTAACTGGCTAAGGTTTTATTAAACTTTGATGAAATGGAGTTGAATATCTCATGAAAGTAGTTTTATTATGGCTACGCTTCGTCCCCTTGGATCGAGAATAAGCCTATGTGCTCCATTTTTTCCAAAATACGTTCTTTCAAGACTCATTTTCAACCACAAATTTTCCTATAAAATAATTTTATAC
Source organism: Fraxinus sp. D2006-0159 (assembly GCA_903798375.1). Lineage (NCBI taxonomy): Eukaryota > Viridiplantae > Streptophyta > Magnoliopsida > Lamiales > Oleaceae > Fraxinus > Fraxinus sp. D2006-0159. The sequence goes on from CAIGRQ010014438.1 coordinate 5,923, forward strand.
ATAAACCAAAAACTTTTCCTTATTTTTAACCACGCTTTCTCCAAAAAAATACACTATTCCGAAATACATTTTTTAACCAAAAATGGGGCTCAAATGACTAAATCTAGAAATGCTTTGATAAATTACCTTATAAACTGTTGCTCCTGGGATATGATCTGCTGCAGGGAACTTTTGTCGAAGGAGTAAAGGAAGAAGTTGTATTGTCCCCAGCTCATGCCCTCTCCCTGATTGCAGCAGGAGAAGGTATTGTGCTTTATCATCATCTTTGTTTTTTTACCATCCTTTATGAGGAGGAGGGACACATGGTGTGAATTTGTTTTTCAGTAAGAATGATGTTCTATGAATACAAGGTTATATATCATCTTAAGTGTAAATAAGTGAAGAACTTTACCCAGATAGACAATAAAAATAATGATATATATGCTACGAACGAAACACACCTGTTTAAGTACCAGGATCCTTGTTTGGATCAATTTACTTGCATCTTAAGATGTGGGGAAGCTCGATGATTGGAATAACTGCTGAATTTAAATTGTTGTTCTTGCTAGTGCAGTTGCAACCATTACCACGTTACTCCATAACTGCTATCGTTAGTTGTAGTTACTGCTAATGTGGCTATGATGACTATATTACTGTTTTGTGATTGCTGGTGTTGGAAAGAATAGTGATGAAATCCTTGTAATCTTTGAATTAAATTATTACAATCTTTTTTAGTTCTTTTTTTACTTTTGATAAATCTAATTGATAAACACAGAGCACAGGCATGTCGGTTCAACAAACTTTAATTTACTCAGCAGCAGGAGTCATACAATATTCACGCTGGTTGGTACCATTTTATTTGTTGAATTAAATATAACTTTGATTTTGTATTTTTGATTTTTGAAGGCTTGTTTCTGCACGTTTCTTTCAATAGTTGATAATTTCACTCGAATTATTCTTTTTACAGACAATAGAGAGTAGCCCTTATGGTGAGAATTGTGAAGGCGAGGCTGTTACCTTGTCACAGCTGGTATATTTTCAAGTTCATACCAATTCTGCTTTTGTTGGCCGATCATTTAAGGCCTTCCAATTGAATTCATTTTTAGTCATTAATTCTGAGATCTTTCTACCATTGCTTTGTCATGATTGACAATTCTCAATTTTGGCACATTTCACTGTTTGTTGTAGTGAAGGTGACTGGTTAAATAATTGTTGACTCGCGTTTTAAAATCATGCTTGCAGAACCTTATTGACTTGGCAGGTTCTGAAAGCTCAAAGGCCGAAACAACAGGGGTGCGTCGGAAAGAGGGATCCTATATCAATAAAAGCTTGCTTACTCTTGGAACTGTGAGGGCTCATTCATTGTAATTGTATTACCCCTGTAATAGTTTTACTTGATAAATATTTTCTTCTAGTTAAAATACACCACAAAGTTGGTACAGTCTCAAAAACCATCCTCTTTCCAGTTCATAGTCAATGAAATGCATATGATTCTGTTTAAAACCAAGGAATCCTCAATTGTTAAAGTGCATGTTGCGTTTATCTCAATAAAATCATTCTTTCAGCTAATTTTACAAGTATATTTTGAGTAGTTATGGGAACTAGAGAAGGATTTCTATAAGATGCTCTTTCACCATTTTTTCTCACCCTAGTTCAAAGAAGACCCAATAGATAAATACAGTTTTGCTGTAACTGTGAGCCTTGGCATGCTGTAATGCATTCTGTGGCATTTCTTGATTGAGATATCAGATTCTGTAATCCGATTAGGTCTTGAATAGGGCTCTGAAATTTGTGGTTGATTAAATAAAAAGCAATGTTTTGAGGCATGCTTAACTCTAAACTTAATAATCACGAAGAGCTAAGTAAATATTTTGCAAATGCTAAATATGATAGTTAAACAAATGTTAGAAGATTATTTTAAATCTTCAATGAATGATTGATTATAGATGACGACATTTAGTTTTTAAAGTTGATACAGTCCAATAAGTTTTTAGTATGCTAAAGCTATATAATTGGTTTTACTGAGCTACCATTCTGGTAAAATCTGTTGTGTAGCCTCATTTATAGCTACAAGTGCACCTATTGTTCTTTGTTGTGGCCTAAATCTTTTTTTGCTCTTTACCTTTTTATGATTAATGCAATTGAATTCCATTAGGAATGTGATCTTTTGTTCCTATAGTAGTCCTTTTTTCCCCCCAAATATGACATTCGATTCCTTTAGACATGCTTTAATTGCACTCTGTATAAAGTAACTACCCTTTTCAAGATAATGAACCCTTTTAGCTAGAGTGGAAGCCAACTCTCTACTATCCCCCCTCCCAAACTCACAATGTATAGTGGTGTATAAGTTCCTTTGCTCAGTTCATGGGTCTATCTTCTGAGTTCTGGATTGTACTCGAGGTTGCTGCAAAACCATCCATTGCTAGTGTCATTATTGATTTGCTTCTCCAATATTGAGCATCCATCATTGGCAACACCATTTCATACCTTATTCTTATTTTTGGTAAACATGCTAAACTTTACTAATGAAAATGCCATCTATTCATTTAACAGGTCATCTCAAAACTAACAGATGGGAGATCTACACACATACCATACAGGGACTCTAAATTGACAAGGCTTCTTCAATCTTCATTAAGTGGTCATGGACGCGTATCTGTAAGAGTTTACCATGTGCACATATACATGTGGTGTGTTTGTGGGTGTGAACATTTGTGTTCATGTGCATGCAAGTGTATTATATCTATAAAAATGCATGCGTCATGGACTGTGTCCATAAACATGCAATTCTATAGCTATAACTTTTTGTCAACTTAGTGGGTTTTTGGCCCTCATTTTTTAGGAAGAATTAGTTTTTGAATAGTGATTGATGGGAGAATGTGTGGTGGAAAAGTGTTGAAAAGTTTTAGATTTGTATGTAATATTATTTTATTTGGAGAATGTATGGTTGAAAATGAGTACCGTAGAAAAATGAATGGGAAAAAAGGAGAAAGAATGGGGCTCAAACATGGGCTTAATAAGATTGAATACATCAGTATGTTTGTATTATGGGGTGTCGAAACATTCTTTATGACTGTTTTAACAACTAGAGGAATAATTTGTTAATATTTTGTTTTATAAAACCAGCTAATCTGCACTGTTACCCCCTCATCAAGCAATTCAGAAGAAACACACAACACATTGAAGTTTGCACACCGTGCAAAACATATTGAAATACAAGCATCACAAAACAAGGTATGATCTGTAGAGATATCCATAGTATAAATTGTCATTTGTTGAAAATTCTTTGAAGTAAGATTCTGATTGTGCAGATAATTGATGAGAAATCACTTATCAAGAAATACCAAACTGAAATTCGTTGTTTGAAGGAAGAATTAGAACAACTAAGAAGAGGCATAGTCACAGTTCCACAAGCAAGAGAAACTGGAGGAGATGATATTTTGCTCCTAAAACAGAAGGTATTCATGGAGAGGACTTCTTCAGTAGGTTTTTTTTCCATGAAGTTCCAGTTCTCATCTAATTTGCAGCATTTTTATTTTTTTCTTTTGTTTACAAAAAGTGAGTGCATAACATTATGACCCCGTTTGACCCCCATTCTCTAAAATTTCATTTTTTCTCAAATTCATTTTCAACCACACTTTCTTCCAATAAAATAATTTTGCATGTAACCCTAAAATTTTTCCTACTTTTTAACCACACGTTCTCCAAAAAATAACTATTACAAAACTCATTCTTAAAAATAATGGGTCTCAAACACACTCTATGTTGCTGCATTACCTATGAAGTTTTTGTCACTTTCAAGGGTTCAATTTATAGTTTTCAATCCCTCTTTTTGGTGATTAATAAATTCTTTTTAATCCTACCATTCCAATAATTGTTTTCCACTGATATTCTATGGGGTTGGAAGATCACAACTTCATTTCTAAATCCTCTCCGTGTTGACCTAAAATTTCTAGATTAACATACCATTGAAAACTATTTTCTGATTTATTTAATTGTTGACTTACCATTATATCAGTAATTTCTTTGTATGTAAACATTCTATGAATCCCAAGTGTAAATTCTTATATAATCGCTCTTTCTAATTGACACACGGGCTTAGTGAAAAAGGTGTTGGCTGGGTCTCTGTATATTCTAGTTAAATTAAAATTGGATGAGGATGGAGCTATATAAGATTCACGCATTGATTCAGTCTTACTCGCCATATGGTTGAAGATTGCTTACAACCAAGAACATAAGAGTTCCTTTCTAATAATCAATATTAGTTACTAAATCCTTTAATTCTATGGATAGTTTGATCATGAATTAATCGTTGTCTGCGCTCTACAGTATTTTTGTATGTTGCACTGAGTTACCCCAAGAGCATTTTAGTATAATTTGTAACTTCTGATGACTAAATTGGTGAAACCTTGATGTTATGACTATTTGTTTTCTTCTTTTGGAGCATCTACTATCATATTAGCCTGTTAGGTCCTCTGCGCTACAATTGATTCCTGACACTCGTTTGTGGGTTACCAATGACTATAAATGCATCTATGAATAGTGATTATCTTGTACTCACTTGTTGCAATGAATGTGGTGGCCTGATTTCTAAAGCTAGAAGATGGTCAAGTCAGATTGCAATCAAGATTGGAACAAGAGGAAGAAGCTAAAGCTGCTTTAATGGGCAGAATACAGCGGC
>CAIGRQ010014514.1:0-15231 GCA_903798375.1 Fraxinus sp. D2006-0159
CATATTAAGCCCCTATTTGGTGGGGACTAAAATTAGATAGATTTTGATAAGAAAAATTTGAAATGTGCGGTTAAAAAGTTGTGGACCCATATCCAAGAAGAAACCTTGAGAGAAATTCAATATGATTGATAGAAAAATTAAATTGAATACGGTACACAAAGTTCAGCATTTATAGACACATAATGGCTGCTAACCAACTAAACTAACAACTATAACTGTACAACAAATTCCAGCTCACGTGCTAATTGTCTAAAATAACTGCCAACCTCAAACTAACATAATAGTCAACAGATTTCAGCAGCAACAGAATTCGGACTTAGTCATTTGCTTCTTGAGCCTTCAATTCCAAGGTTTCTATATGAGATTGTAGGTTCCAACATAGCCTCTATTTAGTATTAATTTAAATCAGATTTTAATCTAAATCAAATTCAAACGATCAATATGAATTACATATTTTCCTTCTCCCGATAAGCCTCATTCTATTGCTTCATATCTTTCTACTTCTAAGTTGTCATCTAACTATAGAGCTTTTGTTACTGCTGTTTCGTCTACCTTTGCACCTAAAACTTTCAAACAAACTATCCTATACCCTCAATGGAAATTTGCTACGGCAAATGAAATTAAAGGTCTTGAATTGAATCATACTTGGGCTTTCTATTCTACCTCCACATGAGATTGCAATAGGATGCAAATGGGTTTATCGTGTGAAATTTAAAGCTGATGGTACAGTTGAAAGGTACAAAGCTCGATTAGTAGCAAAAGGGTATACTCAACAAGGACTTGATTTTTTTGATACATTCTCCCATGTAACAAAGATGACTACCATTTGCACTTTACTTTCCATTGTTGCAGTCAAACAATGGCATTTACGTCAACTTGATGTAAATAATGCTTTTCTACATGGAGATTTGCATGAAAAAAAAAAGAGCTTTTCTACCCACTAATCCTAGAGTTTGCAAACTCAAAAAGAGCTTGTATGATTTAAACCAGGCTTCAAGACAGTAGTTTTCAAACTTATCCTCATCTCTGCTTCACTTTGGTTTTATTCAAGGCGAGTCCAATTCTTCTTTGTTCATCAGACAAACTTCAAAGAGTTTCATGGCCTTACCGATATATGTCGATGAAGTTATCATTGCATCTGATAACCTCGCCGATATAGACATTGTAAAGAAGTATTTGCATGATACTTTCACCATCAAAGACTTGGGTGAACTAAAATATTTTTTGGGAATTGAAGTAGCTCGATCAGCAAAGGGCATTACTCTATGTCAATGCAAGCATGCCTTAGATATTCTACAAGACAGTGGTTTTTCTGGTAGTAAACGTGTAGCTTTTCCTAAGGAATCCACACTAGAGCTGAGTGCAAATGATTCATCACCTCCTCCGTCCAATCCTGCATCCTATAGGAGGCTTGTTGGTCGTATTTTATACCTTACAATAACTAGGCCTGACTTGGCTTATTCGGTACAAGCATTAAGTCAATTCATGGCTAATCCTAGTAACACATCTTCAAGCTGCTGAGAGGGTTTTGAGATATATTAAGGCAACACCAAGTCATGGCATTTTCTCGTCTGCAGCTTCTTCTATGCACCTGAAAGCTTACTCAGGTTGTGATTGGGGAGGATGCATCGACACTAGAAGAAGTGTCACTGGCTTCACAATTTTCCTTGGAGATTCTCTCATATGTTGGAAATCGAAAAACAAGCCGACTTTCAATCATTCTTATGCTAAATCTGAATATAGAGCCCTAGCTTCAACCACCTGTGAGCTTCAATGGCTGATCTACCTTATGGCTAACTTATATATTACTCATCCTCAAGCAGCTTTACTTTACGCTCACAGCAAACCTGCCTCCGATTTGCTTCTAATCTTGTCCATCACGAAAGAACAAAGCATATTCAACTAGATTGTCATCTTGTTCAAGAGAAATTGCAAGAAGGTCTCATCAAAATCATCTACATCCCTTCCAAACACCAGTTGGCTGATATACTGACTAAACCACTTGGGTCTCTCAACTTCATCACCTCATCAGCAAGATGGGATGGATAAACATCCATTCCCCTCTTGAGCCGGGGGGGAGGGGGAGGGGGGTATGTTGGAACCTACAATCTCCTGTAGAAGCCTTGGAATTGAAGGCTCAAGAAGCGAAGGAAAGAAACCTGAGTCTGAATCCTGTTGCTGCTGAAATCTATTGAGTGTTATGTTAGTTTGAGGTTGGCAGTTAGTTTAGACATTTAACATGTGAGCTGAAATCTGTTGTACATTTATAGTTAGTTTAATTGGTTAGCAGCCATTATGTGTCTATAAATGCAGAACTTTGTGTACCGTATTCAATTTAATTTTTCTACCAATCACTCAAGGTTTCTTCTTGGATTTGCTGCTCCCTAAATTCTAGATTAAAGAATTGCACAGGCTAAGACAGCAAAATCACCAAAAATATTAAAAGAAAAGGCCTTGGTAAAAAAAAATCAGCAATCACAAATCTGCAGTAAATAAGGAAGAAGAAGCTATATCCTAAGTGAGGGGAAGAAAAAAAAAAGATTATCCTGAATTTTGAAGAACCAATAAATTTTTTTTGAACAAAAATGTTCTTACCAACAGTCAATAATATCCTGAAACCAATGAATTAATACAAAATATGAGATTAACCTGTAAAAACTACGCAAAATGTCAAATTCGAGATACAATAACGTGACTACCAAAATCTAATGATAATAAGAAATGCAGACAAAATGAATATTTCCAAAAAAAAAGCTCAAAGTATCAATATATAAATCCTGCACCTGCATGGTGAGATTCTCCAAAGCTCACACAAAAAAGAGCAAAAAAGCAGATATTGAAACATAGTTTCAAATAAGTTGGTAAGAACTTAGACTCAAAAAGCTTTAAAAAAGTAACATCACAACTCGTGAAGGTATTGAGTTTACCATACTAATTCAATTACAAACTACAAGTAAAAACACTCTGAAAAGAACAACATTCAGCCAACAAATAACATCTTAATTTATATTCCCATTTCCACCGGTTAACGAACAATACTATTAAACAAATTTCTATTGGTTAAACTTTAAATTACCCATACAAATGCAAATATGGTTGTTAACATGACAGCTTGGAACACATAAATACTGCATATATTCTCTATTGTTGCAGACCTCCTCTTCTCACAACGAACAAATTTTGTTTCCCGCATTCATATATAACTTTTTGAAAATTGGATAAATCTGAAAAAAAAAATTAAAATATCTAAAATCGCAGTCCTTCTAAAAGATTTTTAAAAAACCATTACATCTGATAATTGGATACCTTTGTGGGTTGAGCTTGAGATTGAAACAAAGTGATTGTTGAATATGATTAGAAGATGACAGTTTAGATTTCTGGAAAACAGGAAATTTGATAGTTCGTAGAAAAAGGTGAACATCGGAAAAGACTGCACAATCAGCTTTAATAATAACACTAAAGAATCTAAATCAAAACTTAAAAAATAAAATAAAAATGAAACATAATATAATAATCGAGGCTTATAGTATATTTACCTGATTGAGTGAGTGTAAATAAGGTGGAAGAAGCAAGATCGGATAGAAATTTACTATCCAAATTTGTCTTGAATAGATCGGAAAGTGTTATGCTTCGATTTCGCTTCGCTATCGCCTAGGGTTAGGATGAGAGGAGACGAAAAACAGACGGATGAGCTCAGAATTGAATTCTGAGAATAAAGTTAGAAGAGATTGGGGCTAAATTCATAAAATTAGGGTTTAGATTTTTGAGCGATGGAAAGGAATTTGTTTCTTTTTGAGCTTCCAGTATGCTATTGAGTTTTTTAAAAGTCATTTTAGTCCCTAAGATTTGCCCCAAATTACTCTTACGCTGTTTACATGGATTTTGATTTGGATTTGAAAGGATGGGAGAAAGAAGCAAGAATTCTACTTTCAACTCTGACTCTCCAATTAGATAGAACTTCCTTATGAAAACTTTTATTTGGGTCATGTTTGAGTCAAATTATTATCTCATTACAATAAAAAAATATCATCGTTATTCATCACATCACTATTTAAATTCAAATTTTCTATCTCTTGTGTGGGTCCAATAACGGCTATATTTTTCATTCTCCTTCTACAATAATTTGGCTCAAATAGGGCCTTGATTTATAATATGAGTTAATAAGATTATAAATATCCATTATTTTTCTTTATACATGACTAACACATAAAATTATTTATATTTACTTATAAATAGTTTACTTTGTAAATAGTAAATAATACTTATGAATATATTAAAATGAGTAATTAAAATAAAATTCAATTATTTGTAAATAATTTATAAATTTTGTCAAACGGAAAGGTTGCTATCCATCTTCATTCAATCACTACCAAACAAAATAAAGTAGCCCATTTATCCATAGTTAAATAATGAGAAATTTGCAATAGAGGTTCCAAGCTTTAAAAATACGTAATCATTTTTCAAAGTTTATAATCTTAGTACCTAAATTTCAAATCTTTTAATAAATGCAATCGTTGACCAAGAGTCAAATGTCTTAATGCAATGCAAAATGGTCTTTAATATTTAATTAAGAGAAATGAAGAAGATAAATACGAGAAAGATAATTAGCACATAACGTCTCTATTTTTCTTTGTGTGGAAAACTTCCATACATTTCATTTTTTTGACATTTTTACACCTATTTTTTTACCTTTTATTGCGCAAAAAAAGTCATTTTTGTCTATTTTCTCAATTAAAAATTTTGATATGACAAATATAATCTTCTCTTAAAAAAACATTAATTGCAATCATAGTCCCCCCCCCTTTTTTTAAAAAACGTAAATAAATCCCAAATAAATTATTAAAATGGTACTTAGTATATAATGCTCATAATTTTCATCGTTATTACGAAAAACGTCAATACCATTTTTTATTTTTTATTTTTGTATTTTCACCCTTAATTACACATTTGATTGCACAAACCATCATTTTCATCCAATTTCTCAATAAATGACTATGAAATAATAAATATATGCTCATATTTGAATAAAAATAATTTTTTCTAATTCTTTAATAATTTATTTGAGACTTATTTGTACTTATTTATTTATTTTTCGTTTTTAAATAAATTTAATTGGGACACGTTTGTATTTTTTTAAAAAAAAATTAATAATTTATTGAGAATTCGTTTGCACTTTTTTTTAAAAAAAATGGGATTATAATTGCAATTAATTGTTTAGCTTTTTTATTTAGGAGGGTATATTCATTATTTTACGATTTTTTCTTGAGAAATTGGATGAAAATGGATAGAAATGATGGTTTGCATAATAAAATGTGTAATTAATGTGAAAATGTCAAAAAGATAAAAGTTAAGGACTTTTTTGAAATAATAGTAAAAGGTATGGACATTATGTGCTAATGACCATTTAATAATTTATTTGGGACTCATTCGGGCTTTTTAAAAAAAAATGGGAATGATTGCAATTAATTTTTGCCTTTTTGTTTTATGTTAAGAGAAGTATATATTTGTCATTTTACAATCTTTTATGGAAGAAAATGACCTTTTGCGTAGTGAAAGATGAAAATAATGACGAAAATGTCAAAAAATGAAAGGTAATGACATTTTCCACAATAATAGTGAAAAGAAATTAGAAACTATAAAGCATTTATCTACCCCATTATATCCAACTCTGACCCCACAAAAAGGCAACCTACCCTAGGCCCCTTTCGGTAGAGATTGAAATTGGATTATAACGGCTAGTTTTTCAATTTTAATTCGATTTTAATCTCTACCAAACGGGCTCCTAATATCACCAACCCACCAAAACCGACACCAAACATGTCCCCCCCCAACCCCACCAAAATCGAGGGGAGTTCATGGCAGCCAACGCCAACATTTATGCACTCTTTAGACCCCGCATTAACCTATTTGTACAATTGTGATTAACAATGTTGATGTTGTCAAAAGTTGGACCATTAGTTTAAGAAAAATTATTAAAATGAATGAATATAATGTAGTACGAGTAACGTGATTGATAAACACCCTAACAAGCTTGAACCGCTAACAATTGAGGAGATTTCTCCATCGGGTTTCGGTCAAAAATCGAGGATAGAAATCTGATTATCTCTGGTTTAAAGTTGTTTATATGTGAATCTTAAGTTTTCTCCCTTTGGTCTGGTTATCTCTTGTCCGACATTGATGCTTTCGACTTGACAAACAAGATTTGTCAGCCCTGTCTTGTTTCGTCGAAAAACTAGAGTCTGAAAACCACAGTTTCACCACTATCGATTAAATTGAGAATCTTGCAACTTCAAATCAATTGAAGGCATATATGATTCAATTTTCCCAGCCCTCGTCACAATTTTAGTTTTATTGCACACCTAATTTTTGAGTACTGTTTTTGTTCCTATTGTATTATTGAGTCGAAGAGACCCGCAACGAAAAGAAAGTAAAGAATATGGAGACACAACTCCGAGGTTAGTTAAAACTGAGCCAGCTAATAATAACTCCTCCAATACAAAAATCCCAACAAAAGAATCCAAATCAATGTATCATCGAGTGCAAGTCCATAGTAATAAGACAGAGGCAGGACTCATAAGTAAATATGAAGAGAAAAAAAAAATCTACAATAGGAAGTAGAGCAAAGCAATTCCGAAAACAAAGCTCCCAGAAATCTTCTGCAATGTCGAACCTGCTCCACTCTGCAAACACAAATTCAAATTATATGTAAGAATTTACCCATTCATAACAGTTACACAATATTTCATGAAAATCAAATAGTCCATTACATCTGTTTAGTTCAACAATGGAGATCCACATATCCTGTATAAATAATTCAATTGAACCTATTAAATGTGACCCTTTAGCTGTTAAGATTTGAAGTTCATCTCAAAAGATCAACCTTATTAAGAGAAGTACATCAAACTCTTATAAATTGATCTATATTTTCATCCCTTAACATGCCCCCACAAGATGGTGGCTCGTTCGAACGTGTGCTCAAATTTTTTTTTTTTGAGTTTTAATCAGATCGAATTACTCGTGGGAGCTTAACGGGATATGATATCATTTTAAGATTTAGAGTTCCATCAACCTTGTTAAAAGGAATAGTTCAAACTCTTATAAATTGATCTATATTTTCTCTTTATTCGATATGAAATTTAATTTGAGCTTGGTGTTGGATAATAACACTATTAGTGAAAATTGTGCTATGTTCCTGAACATGGTGTCTCAGCCTATGTCGTGTGATTTAATTCTTAACACGAGTCTTGCTTGAAATTGACTATTTCTGATTCTCATTAAATGGAAATCTAGGGTAGGTTACTTCGTTTATTGAACCAAGCCCTCGTTTAGTGCACAATATTTTCAAAAGAATGCAATTTTTTTTGTTCATCTGATGGGGAGTACGTGGTTGAAAAAGAAGGAAAAGTTATTAATGTGATGAAAAATATTATTTTATTAGAGAATGTGTGGTTAAAAATGAGTAGAAGAATGAGAATGAAAAAAAGATTGTGGCCAAACAAAAGCCAAATAAACAAATATAAATGTTTTCTAGCATTTTCCTTTTTTCTATGCAAGGCCCCTAGGCCCTAAGGGGAACATCGGAACGTGAACCTTGAAGACACGTGCCCCTATGTGTCTGCATCTCAACAAGAACAGTATCGTCTCAAGTAGAACTCGACTAAACCTAGGTGCATTAGTTCCGTGATTTACGAGAAAGCCAAAAAAATGTAAAATGTAACAGATCAAAGTGTGTACATTGCACGATCGGCGCACAGTAGTCTTTAAAATACATGGTGCGAGCAATATAGTTCTGAGTGACGGAATGTACCTGGTCAGTGGCTGATGGAGCAGGAGAAAGAGCCTGGATACTCGGCGCAGGAGATCCGGTCGGCGGAGACGGAGGACTCGTCAAAGACGGAGATAGTGCTGGAGATTTAGCCGGAGCTGGTACCGTAGCTGGAGGAGAAGCCAGTGGTGCGGGTGTGGGAGCAGAAGGCGGTGGTGGAGGAACGGGTGGAGTAGCAGGTGGCGGGGAACTCACTGGAGGAGGAGTAGCAGGTGGCGGCGAGCTCACTGGAGGAGGGGTAGCAACTGGTGGAGGTGAAACAGGTGGTGTTGGTGTGGGAGCAGCAGTAACTGGAGGTGGAGATGACGTGGGTGGAGGTGTAGTAGCTACTGGCGGTGGTGTGGAGGCAGAGGTAGGTGGAGTAGCTGTAGTAGCTGGAGGAGTAGCAGTGGGTGTAGTCGGAGTTGACGGCGCCGGTGTAGTTTGAGTTGGAGGCGACGGTGTGGTGGTCGGAGAAGCTCCAGGAGCTTGGCCGCCGACGCCGGCGACGACAATGCAGATAAAGGCGATGAATACCGCGCGTTTTGTATCCATTGCTAAAATGTAAGCGACTTTGCAGTTTGCACTGAAATATTATAATGAGAGAGAGGGATGGGAGGGACTGTTTTTTATAGGAAAATGTACGTATAGAGAGGGTTTAAAGGTAAAAAGGATTTTTTGTATGGTATAGAACCGTAGAAGAGTAAAAAGGGCAGGTGGGTACTTTTGTACACAAGGGGTTGGAAGTTGTGACTAGCAAATGCAGAAGCCTGTAGTTCTCTGTGGTTAGCTGGGTCCTACTGATTTTCAGGATTTCAATGGTGACAACAAATTTTTAACCTTAAAGATGATTATTTCTTCGGATGGATAATTGCAGCAAAGGTATCAAAGCTTTCATTTAGTATCGACTTTGTACAAACCTTTTATTTGTGTCACCTACAGCAGTCGAAATCCAAATTGATGATTTTTGTTAGTTCGACCATCAGTTGACCAAATAATTGATTTCAACAATAATTTTGACTAATTTTAAAAGGTCATCCCAAATCTGCAAAGTGAGATGTCATCAATGACAGATTTATCGAAAAAAAAAAACGGTTACTAAGCACGAAGAAATGGACTATTCGTCCGAGTATTTTCCTCATATCAATGAGACCTTTTGGTCCAATGACCTTTTGGTACGATGTTTTCATTAGAGCTGGAGACATGCTTGATTTACCAAAGTTTTGAGTGGTGTTTTGGATATAATATATATTTAGGACAGGGTATTCAATCATGGGATGCTGATTTTCCTAAGGTGCCAATTACTGGAATCATTTCAATTTGGGGTTTGCAAATTTGGTGTGCAAGATGGAAATGAGTTTTTAATTTTAATTTTTTAATTTTGTTTATTTTATTATAAAAAATGTAAAGCTATCATTTTAATAATTTAAAATTAGTTAAAATTATTGTCAATATCAATTATTTGGTTGACTAACGGTCAAATTAATAGAAATCATCCATTTGGACTTCAGCTGTGACATTTTGAAATGTTGGTACCGTGAGTGACACAAATGAAATGTATGGTCAAAGTCAGCTACCAAATGAAATGTTTGGTACCGCTGCTGCAATTATCTCTATTCCTTTGGTAAATGGGTTGTAAATTATTTATACGGTAAATTTCATTAAAGGGCGTGTTTGAAGGATACTATCGAGAAAAAAATGTATTTTAAGTAGTGATATGGTGATAAATATGTTGTTAAAAAATAAGGAAAAATTATTAATGTGATAGAAAATTTTATTTTATTAAAAACGTGTGGTTGAAAATGAGTTTTGAAAAAAATTTATTTTGAAATAATGTGTCAAACAGGGGTTAAACAAGGTAAATAATGATGATTTGCTTTGTCAAAATGCAACTGGCTCCCCACAAGTTTCACTTCTTGATGCTTTGCCCCTCTAGTTGCTGAGGAAGAATTGATATGCCCTTGCAAATTGCAATGTTTCAATGCATCAATCCCATTCTTTGTTAGGCTTCTCTAATCAACATTTTAAATTTGAAAAACAAGCACCCATTAGTTAGCTTGAAAAACGAGTTCCTCAGTCATGTCCATCGTAATTTTAATAATTTTAAAAACTATAGAATTAAGCCCTTGTTTGACTCGCTTTAAATTAGAATTTGTTTTTTCATATTTAATAACACATTTATAAAATAAAATATTCACTACGTAAATTAAATTTCCTTAAATTCATTTTCAACCACATTTTATGGAACTCGCATTTTTTTACAACTTTCAATTGCTCATTTCATCACCTTTATCAGAATACACTAAAAATTTAATTTTTCCCTAAAATTCATTTTTGGTCATATGTTTGATGAAATCCATAATTTTTAATCACTCATTTCATCGACTTTTATCAAATTTACTTCAAAAATTTTTTTAGCCTAAACCATGGAATATTTCTTAATTTTAAGAAATTTCAAGTAGTTCAAACTATAGAATCAAATCAGACAAAAATCATTCGTCGTGGATATCACAAAAGATGTGATTAAAATTAATAATTGAGTTTGATTTAAATTAAAATTAAAATTGCATAATCTGATTTTTGCACAAAAACCTTGTTATTTTCCATTTCTCCTTCTTGCCTGGACATGCGTGCCTTGAAGGACAAATCAACAGCTCAAAATTAATATAACAGAGAAAAGAGAGAATTGCCACCATAGCGCGCCTGTGGCTGTACCACAAAATTGTGGGTCCAAATTAGTAACTAAAGGTGACACGTGTTTTAAGTTCAGGTTTTGGTTGTTTTGATTTGAAAAGCACACAAATCTTTTGCTTACAAACCAATTCAACATCCTTTTCATCATCATTCTCCTTAACCAACTAATCATTCAATTTGGTTTTACGTTAAAAAACCATTTTTTAAATAAATTTTAATAAAACATATTATTGAAAAGTTAATAAAAAAAAATTATATGTTCCATAAAGTATATAATTGCGTGATTTTTTTATTTTTTTTTTGTCAGATAAGGCCTTACAGGGACTAATTTATACTTGGCACATTGTCATCATAGCATAAATGTTCACCAGTGTGATATTAGGAAAATTACATTTTTTAACTTCAATTTATATTGTAGTAACAAGTTACTATGAGCCTGTTTCGTAAAGATTAAAATTGAAAAATTAATCGTTATTGTTGACTTTTATTAGACGGGTGAGACTCAATAACGACCATATTTTTAATTTTAATTGAATTTTAATTATTACAAACAGACTCTATAAATAAAGTTGCCACTACCTTTTTGTTATAGTTCCAATAATTGATTCTTAATAATGAAACTTGTCTAAATCTCTATTTGACTGTCATTATTTTTAAACTCTTTTTTTTTTTAAATACTCATTTTTAATTATGCATTCACACAATAAAATATTTTGCAAGTAAATTCAAAAAATTTCCTTACTTTTTAACTATACATTCTTCTAAAAATCACTATTTAAAACTCTATTTTTCCAAATAATGATTGTTGAAAAGGGGGCTCAACATTTTGAAGTTAGGTTTTGCCCTGCCTACTTAAAAATTTAAAGTGAAACGTATTTCTATGCCCCATGTTTGAGCCTCATTTTTGGGCAAAAATGCACTTTGGAATATTGTTTTCTTGGAAAATGTGTGATTAACAATAAAGAAAATTTCTGAATTTTTGTGTAAAATTAATTTACAGAAGAATAACTAGTTGAAAATGAGTCATGATAGAAACGAGTTTGTGAAAAAATGAAGACCAAACATAGGCGACCATGTGATAATTTAAGGATGTATAGTTAAAAAAGTTGGGAAAGTCATGGATCCATGTGTAATATTATTTTATAAGGGTGTGTGTAGGGATAGCAAAAAGCTCGACGGCTCGGGCTCCGTTGTATCGAGCCGAGGCTCGGGCCAAGCCTCGTTTTGGGGAGTTGGCTAGAGCCCGGGCCGGCCCGTGGCCTGGGCAAGCCGCCCATTAAAAAAATAATAATTGTTTTTTTAAAGAGCAGGCAGCTAGAATGCCCGCGTGCCTTTGCAAAGGAAAAAAGCCCAAAAAAAAAAAACAAAAAACCCGAGCCGGCTCGGCTCGGGCCGCTAAGGCCTGGGTCAAAAGCTCGGGTCGAGCCTAATTTTTTTTGTCGGGTTTTGCTAGGCTCGGCTCGGGCCAAAATAAGCTCGAGCCGAGCCCGGACTTTTTTTTTTGCTCGGCTCGGCTCGTTGATATAGCTAACTCGTTTGCATTTTTTTAAAATTCAGAAATATTAGATGCAATTTTAAAGAGTATGGTAAATTAGTCATTTTACAATGTTTTAATGAAGAAAATAGATGATAAGAACCTTTTGTGCAAAGAAAGTTCATTCTAAGTTCTAAAATATCGAAATTGAAACAATGGGTACGATTTGCGCAATGAAGGCAAATGATATGACTTTTAAGGAAGTATGTAATGAAATATGATGGAAATGACCAACTCGCAAGAAATGTTTGAAATGAGGGCATAAATGTCAAATTTGAAATGATAAGGATTATTTTCGCAATAAGCACAAATGATATTGATTTTTTCCCCCCCTAATTACTCATTCTGACCAGATGTGGGGTGTATGAGGAGAATGAATAAATATTATTATTATTAACATTTTTTCTTAATTTTTTAACATGAAAAATTTAGACTTTCAATTTTTTTCAAAGATGGCCCAGATTTTTTTTGATGAAAATTGTCTAAAAGTCCTTCTACCGTACATTTTTAAAAAGTTTATAACGTATATGTTACGATTTAAAGATTTGGAGCCACGTTGCGCTTTTCCGTAAATTTTGAAATCTCCATTGCAAATTTCTACAACTTTAATTCCAATAGAAATGATCGATCTTCTACCCGTGATGGTTAAAAGTTATCTTGCTCACCGCTGACATATGCCTACAGTTTTTGTCAATTCAACGTTGAATGAATTGTCAAAAATTGTCATGTCAACGGTGAGTAGGAGATCATTTCTATCAATTCCAAACTCTCGAGTAATCTTACAATATGCTATTTCTTAATTCTTTGTGTGTGAATTAATAACTTCACCGTTTCACATGTCCAAATTCATTTTGTTGTTGTTGCGGTATAAAACGGAATATAACTCCTTTCCGAGGAAGTTTCTATTGTCAAGTGTGGGCCAATTGCATTCACATTCTAAAAGAATGGAACCATCTTTTCCTCTTTAAACTTTTGCCAGTTATAACAATAACATGGGTATTGGGTACGTACGTACATTTTAAGGTACAATTACAATTTTGCGTACAAGCATAAAATCGGCTCACCAAAGAGATAACGTTATTACCTACGGCTACGTTAGTCCATTATATCAGTCTACTTTCTTTAAATTAATTTCTTTATGGAATATACAAAATATCTCCTTGTACCTTATCGATCTATCCAAAATCGGAGAAAATATAGCTTCCCACTAAGCATTTTAGGTACGATGTTTTCTTGTGTTTCTTGTTTAAAATAAAGAAAATTGTGTACATAATCATAGACCCCACAATTTGTCCACTTATTTAGCCTAAAGATGTTTGTTTCTTCTTTTAATTGAAAAGATTGTCACTATTAATCTTAAAAGTTAAAAATCCTTTTCAGTACCCCATAATACATTATACATTCATGTACTAAAGTCTTTGTAGTTTGTACCATGTACATAAATTGTGAGAACATTGAGGATATTTTTTATTTTTTTATTTTTTCTTTTCAAGAAAGCGCCTACGTATGAATAAAGAAAGGAAAATATCTCTTCTTAAGCATTTGTTTGATTAAATTTTGTTATAATTCTATCAAATTTTTAACTAGTTAAACTTCAATTTTAAGTACAGATTTTATGGGACTCACAATTTTTTCAACTTCTCAACCATTTATTTTATCAACTTTTATCAAAATCTGTCGAAATTCTTATCAAAAACTTGTCACACATGCTCTAAATATTTCTTTATAACTTGAATTGGCTATCTTCTACGTAGCCTGACCCAGAGGATTGACAAACTCAAGTTTAAAATGAAGAAAAGAGGGCTCCAATCAAATTATATCCCACAACTTAAGCAATTATTTCAACAAGGAATTTTTGTCATTAAAAGAATCCATTGTTCAACAATAGATATCATTGTCACTTTTGAATTTCTTACCACTTTCTAGAAATATGCTTCATATGCCTTCGTTGGCCAGTTATTCTCCATTAAATTATAATTTATTTTTATATCTTTTCATCAATCACACATTCTTCAATAAAATAATATTACACGTAAATTCAAAAAAAATCTTCTTTTTTAACCATACTATTCTATATAATTATATTTTCTTAATTACTTGTCTGCTCATCCAGATTAACTATATATTTTTTACTGTTTACATTAATATGAAAAATGTATTATGTATATACATATATATTGTATTGAAGAAAAGTGCTTTTATGGTCCAGCCCATTATATAATCAATTTCTTGCATAAGATATCAATAGCAAGTTGAAACATACAAGTAATGATTATATTATGGAAAAAGAGCATAATACATAAATGATTGAAGCCATTTCGCTTTTACTTGTAAATTCTTTTGGCTAAATAATTGCATAACTCAAAGTAAGATCATATATTATCCATTTAAATAATTAAATGTTTTGATTGATAATATGGGTTTGATATTAGTTAAATATATAAGTAATAAATGGAAGGTGGGCACGAAAACTTGTTAACTTAATCTTGTTACATACGTCGAAGTGATTCTCAACAATAGTTCTTATTATCTCAATAGTATAAGAATATATTTTCACTTATTCTTACTCTATTATAAAGTAAAATAATGAAGTAACTATACTTATATTTCTTTATAATTCTCTTATACTTGAAAGGATGGAATTCTTCATCGGTTCCATATCATATCACATCATATCATATCACATCACATCAATAGCGTGAATTTGATGTCAACTATACATATAGTGAATAATAGAAAATGAGTAGCTAAAGATACCTCGTAAAAATAAACGAGATTTCTCACGCTTCTCAATAATAAAATTAACAGTATGAAATGTCACACTTAGAAGATAAAGAGGTAAGAGTTAAATTTTTTGACGATCGATTTTTATCAACTTTTATCACAATCTCCTTAAAAGTACAATGAGGCAAGATGCAGAGGGCGAGAGGGGTTGGAGTTTAGCTTTATAGAGGAAAAAAGAATAAATATTAAAAGGAATGGGATGGGATGCGCCAAAAAGAAGAGAGGAGAGAGTGAGCAAACATATTTTAATGAAGAGATAATAATTGCAGGCTTTGACGTTTCTTTTTCTTATTCTTTTTTATGCTTAAAACCACAACTTCGACAGTTCGACTCCCACACGCAAACGCATTTGACTCCCAAACAAACAAAACTAATAAAAATATGAAAAATTCAGGGGGGAGAGAGAGAGAGAGAG
>CAIGRQ010014544.1:0-15436 GCA_903798375.1 Fraxinus sp. D2006-0159
AACAACAAATTCTTAACTTTTCTGCTAAGCTGTTTCTATTAACCTGATTTTATTTGTTAGTCAATAATTCTTGTAATATAAAGTTATTTTAGTTCTGTTAATCAAAGTAAACCCAAAATTCAGATATATATTTTTTAAAAATCAATTTCGATAAAAATCCGAACCGAACAAAACTCAACCGATTTGGTTTGGATCGGATCTATTTAAGAGTTAAGAGTGGTCGGTTTGAGTTGAAATTCATCCAAACCGAGTAATTTGATTTCGGATTGGAGTTGAAACCAAACCAAACCAAACCGCACCCAGATTTGAGAACGGGGTGACCCATGACTGATGATACGACCTGTTCCGAAATGGGCCAAGACTAGGCCAGGCTTTTGTCGAAAGGTGCCTGAGAAGCCAATACAGTCGTACACTTCATGTAACAGGCAAACTTCTCATACCCAATGGCTGATGAATCCCCATCTTGTCCAGGTTGCCCAAAGCCTTGGCATCAAATGGGCCAAAGCTATTGTTCATGGGCCAGCCCCATGTCCTCCTCGTATTTGGGCCTAGTAGATGACAGACGGGTCCCAACTTCTTGGAAAGCCCTGCTATCTGGTTCTAGCTTACAAATTGCTATCACAGTCCCAACTCCCAAGTCACAAAGATGGCTCAAAAATGTTAAAAATGTGAATGAAAGATTTCATTGAATTAAATGGGTGGTCATGAAATTAAATGATAAGTGTGTTTTACAAGCTTATTCATGCTTATAAACTTGACTCATATTTGCAAATTTTTTGACTTTATTTAACACAGATATTGTCATCACGTGTAAAATCCAAATTTGAAAGTACTTGGAGCAAAGGGGTGATTTTTAGTTTAATTGAAGTTGGTTCAAAGTAATGAAAGACTAATCAAATTGTGCGGGATTGATATTAAACAATAAAAGAGCAATAGGAGGAAATTCACAAGTTTCGAAAGTGAAATTCAACTAACGAAAAGTTCGGACTCATTTGCACACTTTTAGGACTTGGTTATAACCAATTTTTGATAATCGTGGACGTTTGAGGATCAACAAGGACGTTTTTAAAAGTTATAGGATCAATGTTGAAGATTTGGTAAGGACCAAAATCAAACAAAAAACTTGAAGTGGGGATCACTATGCAAAAATTTGAAAGTTTTGCCACGATCATACTGGCCGAAAAAAGAAAAATTTGCTGTGCATAAGTATTTTTTATTTTTTTTTCAATTTTGTTTTTTAAATTCAGGATATTTTGGTCCTTTCATTTTTCTTCATCTTCCTTGGCAAACGGTGGCAAATAATATTTTACTAACCTTTTCCTTTATCTCTTTTCTTCCTCAGTTTTTAATCGACAAAAAAGGTGACATTTCTAAATAAGAACTCGTATTTCAGATATATTCAACCAAATATGATCAATCGATCAGTCTAGTTTAATATATCAAACACGCCACTAATGCCCTACTTGACTTTGAGTTTGTTTTGCCTAGGAACAATTTAAAACTTTCTCTTAACTTGTAAAATTCTATAACAATTATGTGTATATCTTTTATTTTTGTTGTCGAAAATAATTGCACATATTAATAGCATTTACTTATTAATAACGTAGCCGTCATCACAAAATTAAACTAATCTAGCCATTATTTCGAGAAAAGGTGTTTAAAAGAAGTGAGAAATTCCTTACTTTTCTTTGACGTGACTTAATACCATCTGTTAGTCTTGATTTGAACAAAAGTGCAATGTATTTGAATTTTCGTCAATCGATTCAAGTATCATCTTGATTTCCTCTTTCGTGATCTTTGCTCGGTCATCCTTCTAGTCCATCGATAGCGGAATGTTTAGTGAAAATAAATTGCTAACATACAATGCAAATCCAAGAGTAAGTATACACAATTTCAAAATGATTAATAACTATATACGATGATTTAAAATCGATATTATTCTTCTATACCACCCAAAATAACTAGTAATCCACATATTCATCATTACAATCATCTACGTATCTGAAGCAACAAAATTAATATACAATCCCCAATCATATTTCCAAAACCCTATTTCTAGTGAAATGTATATACCTATAATATGTAAAAGTTTTCCTTCTCTACACTATAATGCTATCCCTTTCTTCCTAGTGGTCAAGGAATAGGAGGAGGAGAAGAAGACCTTGAATACCTTGGCAACATCTCAAACAGGGTCCAGTCGATATGATCGTCATAGTAAACTTTTATGACACCCCTATACGTGACGGTTTAGTACCCGTTACAAATGCCATTAAAGAAGTTTTTAATTCGATTTGTCAGCCCTCGCCGTTGCTCTACTCGACTAGTGATCAAGCAACAAAGTCCGGCAACAACTGTGCAGCGAACCTCTTCCGGTTCTGAATGTTGATGTTTTCGTACACATTGGATGAATGAGGGGATGTTGGAGTGTTCATACCACCAAACTCATTTGCTTCACCGATTTCAAGTCCACGTCCGAGCTGAACACTTTGGTTCGGAAGAAAAGTTTGATGTGTGCCTGAAATGGAGATATTTTCGCAATGTGGGAGGCCGAGAGTGAGAGAAACGCCATTGCTTGAATACGGTGATTGGAAGTGCTCGGCGCCATACCTTCCAATGTCCTCGATTGGGTAAGAACCAAAACCCGAGATGAAGTTAGTTGGAGCCCCCATTAGTGTAAACTCATCCCTGCTCCGCCTCTCATTGATGAATCTCATGGAAATTTGCTCGTTGTTCGTATCAGTAGGCTTCAAATCCATATTTATTGACGGGACGCTGCTTGGAGAATGTAATATTTCTACGTTGCTTCGTGGTTTCTTTGGACTTACTTGAGTGATACTCTCCATTTCTGATGCTCCAATTAGGTTGAAACCTGAATGATTCCTGATACTGGCTCCGGTTGGAGAAGTTGAGGTTGTGGACATTAATATTGCTGGATTTGTGTTCTGGTTCATGAGATTCTGTTGTTTTTCGATGAAATTCTTGTTTCGGCTTTCGTTTCTTGGCTTATTTTCTTGTGGAACAGGGGATTTTGATACTGAATCTTCATTTTGCTCACTTTTGCTAGTCATTTCTACTGCTCCCTTTTTCTCTTGTTCCTTAAATTCCTCCATGTACATTTCTTCAACCATCGGCTTCCAGAGTCGAACACGAGCATTGATGAACCAATTTGACACCTAAAAAATTATTTGATTCGACTTATTATCAGTAATTCCACATAACATAAGCAGAAAATGTTCAAGAACTTGAGGGCTATTTGATACCTGACTCCTAGTAAGGCCTGTCTGTTTTGCAAGCATGATCTTGTCTGAATCCTTGGGATAACTGTAAAACAAGAATATAAAAAAAGGTTAGTATATCTTGGTATCCAACTGCATTTGTAAACTTATTTTGTAAGGGATTTGAAAGTCGCTTAAACTTTTAAATGAAGTGGTTCTAGAGACTAGACTTACGGATGGAGAAAGTGTTCAAATAGCCAAGCACGAAGGACAGAAACAGAGCGTTCGGGCAATCCTCTCTGGGGTCTCCAAGCATTATGCTGGATCATTCCCAATTGCTGTAAGGCTCTCTGTTGGCGAAGCTGATTATCGACGTATTTGAGTCTTGAACCCTCAATCTTCCCAATCAAACCATCGTCTTCACCCAAACTCCTGCTGGCAGCTCGAATTTGGCCTAAAATTGCGTCTTTCAGGCACCGGAATTGCTTTGAGATTGTTTGCAGAGCCAGAGCAGTGTATGTCTTTGCAGAACCTATTCCTGCTGCTTGCTCAAACCATGTGATTACAATCTGCATCTGGTGGTGGTACTGTTTGTATCTCTGCTCAACCTTCAAATCACAAAATTTCACATGTAGAGCTTAGAATTGGATACAGAACACTGAACATCAAACTTTTTCAGAAACAAAATATACCATGAATATCTCGAGCGTTCGACCTAGATCCCACTAAATCGGGTTGTGAAAAAACAAAATAAAAAATCTTAATATGAATTCTTACAAATTTTTAAACAAGATTGAATTATTTTGAAGGTTTTCAACTAAAAAATCAAATATTTGCAGTACTGTGTATCAGTAAATGTCAGCAAAATCAGCAATACCTCATCAAGATCATCACTTTATAAACACGAAAATTAATCCAAGAATCTAACCTACAAACGAGTGGCGTGTCAAAGATAATATATAATAATTGAAATCGTCTTACCTCATCAAGCATGTTGAGAAGCTTTGCTTTTTTCATCTGAATTTCTTGTCTTTCTGCTGTAGTGAGCTCAGCATCACGTTTTGCACTGGTTTCTCCTCCATTTTGTCCATCTCCGGCCGGAGGCGGCGATTCTCCAATATTCTTGGCTTGTCCATTAGGGTTCTTGGCAGATTCAGAGGCACTCTTTATAACTCCCTTACCAACACTAACAACTTCATCAAGAATTTCCTGTGCTGCCTTCAAATACTTAGAACTTAACAGCACACTTTGCATACTATTCACACCGTTCGAAATCCCTGAAGCCGAGGCCGAGGACGGCGACCCTCCCGAAATTCTTACATCTTCGCCACCAGCATGTGGTGGGGAAACGGTGGTCACAAGGGGTTGCGATATCACCTCACGTTCAGGCCTAAAAGATCCATAGACAGATGGCTGCTGTGAAGAGAGGCTCAAAGAAAGTCCTTGCTGAGCGCGTGTAACTTCACGTGCAGCCGTAAGATCCATCGACGGAGTATACAGATTGTAAGGGACGCGAGGGAAGAACCCCTGAAGGGCGGATACATCATGCTGGGAATGAACAGGCGGAGCGTGAGGGTCGTGGGAGGTGGCGGCAGTGGTAGACGGTGCTGCCTGGAGAGGAATACCGACAAAGTGTTGAGTTTGAGACGGCTGCACGTGGGGTAAAGTGAGCGAGTTTCCGGTGGTGCTGGAGTTGAGAAAAACGAAGTTGCTACCCGGCGGTTGTGGCTGTTGATTGTCAGAGTATCCAACATAGCCAGGATTCATCAAAATCAGTGTCTGTAAACCATCACCACCTCCTTGAATTTCCGAATTTCCATGAAAATAAGTCGCCATCAATCTTCTAAATTATATCTGCAACAACAAAAAAGACTGAATTGATAGTCAAGACAGTATCCAAATCGTTACGTCTTTGATACAGTTCCAAAACACATCGACAAGAAATTTAATACAAGCGTGTACCTATTGTTGATGTGTGAAACTATATGGGGTCTTATGGGATTTAAATCATTTGTGATTACTGTTCAAGAAACTGTAGAGGGTTGACTGATGTAATTATCCTGTGGAATTCAGACAGTAAATTAATGATTACCCTCCAAATACCGACACCATAGGTAATTACAATTCTGTTGTTATCTTCTCGATCAAATCCAAGAATTCACCAGAAAGTAAATAAATACACACACAAACAGTACATGATAATACATGAAAAGTTGAAAACACAGAGAGAGACCATATCCACAGGCTAATTAGGGCTCTCTCTCTCTATCTATATTTATATATATTGTGTGTATATCTAGCTATAGATTTATACATAACAGTAGAGCACCTTCTTTACAGCGTCAGGCTCAATCAGTGAAGAAAGTGGAGAGAGAGAGATGGGGCTAAAAAGGTTGAGAAAAAGATACACATCTTTATTCACTCAATTATCACACATTTACAACTCAATTTACTTAAAAAAAAAAAAATTTCCCAAAGAGGAAATCAAAAGAATCCCACTACTGCAAGAAAAAGCCCTGAAACTATATATGAATATCTCATGTAAGTGTATGTATGTGTGTGTATATATATATTTCTCTATCAATTTCCCTCTTTTGAGAGAAGTACCTGTGAAAAGGTCAAACAAGGGAATGAATACTTGAGTGATATGACCCTCCTTTCTAAATCATTTGATGCGGCCAGGACTGATACTGCTATGAGCTATAAGGAATTCTTTTTTAGAGAGAGAGACAAGAATGTTTTAGAGAGAGAAAGATGTGGATGGATGTGTGTGTGAAAATGCCGTGTGTCAGAGATCAACACATAGAAACAGCTGAAAAACGAGGAAACGTTCCCTTCTCACTAAATATTTTATGCAATTCAATCAAGAGTAATGAAAGAGACAGAGAGAGAAGCAAGAAGATTTTGATGATGATCTACTATGGAGTTAGCCTTTGGTGGGGTGGGGTGGGGGGTTGTTCTTCTCTTGAATTATGTTGAAACTATAGGGCCACCCAACTTTGAGCTAAATTTTATTTTAGTCATTTTAACTTTGGCCGACCATAATCTTCCATCACAAAATGGAACTCGCGGTATTGTGCCTTATGCAGGTTGGAAGCCGAACATATTCAATATTAATAGAGTCGGTCTACTTCACATTAGGCTAGACTTTCTATCAAATGTATTTACATTAAAACGTGACACAAACCTATTAGACTCGAATCGGGGGATCATTGTCACCTAAACTGATAATGATCTTTATTAATGTGAATAACATTACTCTAGAATAAAATTCATCTAAAACTTAGGAAATCATTATTGATGACCAAATTCAAATAAAACTAAAAATATAGTGATGATTTTGGAACAAAAACAAATTGAATGACTAAAATGAAACTTCATTCAAAGTTGAGAGACCTCTAGCGTTTTTTTTGCCATTTACATTATTGAATCCTCTTTTGTCTTTTATTTATTTATTTTCTTTTGTGTGCAATTGTGCATATCTTTATATTTTTTGTGGTGGATAGGCGATAGCATAGTTTGACGATAAAGCAATTAAATGTAAAGAAACATAAAACCAACCACCATTCTACCAACTTAATGCCAAAACAGCTAAAATAGTATTTGTTGTTCGTATTTTTGTTTATAAAAATTCGTGTTTAATCAACAAAATATACATACAAGTCTTGCAACTTGTCCTACTTCGAATATATATATTTCGAAAATCGTTCATCTATAATTTTATTAAATCTTAACGCATTGAGCATGCCTTCATTGTCAACCAGAATCCCAAGTTGGACTAAGTCACTTTTTTCCTCGACCCACTTTTGTAAAACTAGTATCTTTACTTCGTCAATGAAGAAACGAGTAATTAAATGAGAATTAGATAATTAATCTAAATCACTAGCTAATATTAATACAAATAATACAATAAAAATTTCTATCTTTTTTTTTTCTATTTTTCCCAATTATTTTATTGTGATGGACTTTACTCGACCGATGAGATTTATCATAACACGGTATAAGTCATCGAAATCATCTTGAAATTCACTAAAGTATGAAGTCAAGATCTTTGGATAAATGACTTCTACTTGAAGAATAATATGTAAAATTTTGAAATCTTAGGGGTTTTCAACTAAAATTTCATGTAAATTAATGTGCCAAAGCATATAGGAGGTGGAAATTAATTAATGAATTGTATAGTGTGATAAAATTGTCATTCTCCCATCATATCAATGTCAAGTTATCCATACTCCTTAGAGAACACCTTTACTTCCTAAGATTCTCCCTTAAAAGTACTACACTATATATTTTATTTTATTGAGATGGAGCACTCTTTACCCTTAAACTATATATATTATCCATCATATTCATACATAAATCAAGGTGTATCTATCTATTATCCAAATATTTTGGAGATATGCAGCAGCATGTGAAGTAATAAATAAGATTTTATTTTATTTGTTTAATTTTATCCAGTACAATATTTCGACGTGTTTATGAAACTTTTCTTGATCTATGCTTTCTTTATCCAAACTACGTCAAAGTCGTCAATGGAATTCATATGTATGTTGACGGGATGATTTTGTGATATATGTTCTCGACTTGGTTACCGAGCTCGTATTTTGGATGTGATTATAATTTAATAATTAACTTTCGTTACACAAAATATTTATCCACATATTTCGTTTAATCCATACTGAATTGATCTACATCTTACAATTACTTAAATTTTAATTTAATAAAACTTACCAAAGTTGCACTAAGTTATCAACATGATTTTTGTTATCATAATAATTAATTAAAAATGGAAACAAAGGCACATAGCAAGTGTGCGTGGGGATAAATCCTTGTACATGTCCTTACAATGTCTCTTTAGTGGCATTAATATGCTATTTTCCAAACATTATTAAGTTGCATGTTTGGTATCTAAGTAATTCAAAATTCTACTCCCCACCTCATTGCATACACAAATACACTATAAAATATAAAATAATTTTAAATATGATTTAACATAAGTTAACATGGGACATGGACTTGGTACTATAATATATCCTGAAAATCAAGGTTAGGACACTTTCATAAGTAATTCGTATGATATTTCGACTTTCTAAGCAGTGTATATATTGTCGAGAATTAGAAACTTTAATTTTATATCATCAAGAACAATTAATTCGCAAAAATACAAACGGACAAACTAAAGCACATAAAATTTATTGAAGTTCATTTTAGTGTGAGACCAAGTCATGTTCCACCTCTACATTAATTCGCTACGATGAAAAAAAAAATTATAAGAGAAAACCGTATACATTATTTTCTTTAATATTTTTCTCTTTTTTATGGTAATACAAACCCCGAATAATGACTCCATACTTATAAGATAAATGACTGCGAAATTGAAATTACAAGTGTGAAATTTCTAAATTATCCTTAACAAGATTTTGGTCCTGAGGCTAGGAGGGGGGCTTCTCCTCCCCCATGACGATCTCACCACGAAGATCGATTCTTTAATTTATTGACTTCGTACAATGAAAATAATTAAGTTTCACAATTTAATAACAGTAGATCTCGATGATTACTTCTAAGAGATTAAAGTGGCCTAAATGCATATGTGTTAAACTCGAATGTTCCAACCATGCACACATGAAAGTGTTACATCATTAATTACATCAATGTTATGGATAATAATGAGACATTTAACTAGGAACCTTTTGATTAGGATAAGATTAAGGAAAAAACCAATGGCTTTGGGCCCACTTTTGTATCTAATGACTAGAGTTGTTGAATTAATTCTTGAATTGATGGAACCTGGACATTTTACGTTCATCGGTTGAAACAATCAAATTATTACACATGAGTCAACAATTTCAAAAGGTTTAATCAAGATTGAATTAATTATAATTGAAGTTGTATATGCTATTTCATAAAAATAAAATAAAAAATATACACTGCATAATTTATTCCTAAGTTGCTTTTCAATTTTTGAAATTAATCTAACAAATTGTTCTTTAGTACTTTGTTAGAGTTGCTTCTAAAGACAAAAATAAATATAAATTCTCGTAAAAGTATCGTGCATCCCCATGAAAATATGTTTCAAATTAAGTACATGTTGGGAAGTGAATAAATTAAAATTTAAATGATTAAAAATCGTGACTTCTAGGGAATGTGTTGATAATGAATAGAAGTTGTCTCCTGAGAAATGTGTGAACGTTGTAATATTATAATTGTTTAGCAAAATTTATAAATTATCAAACTTTATTTTTAAATATATATATATATTTCAACGATGAACGAACCCACAAGTAGAGTTCACTCGTCACAATTTATTTTTATCTATTTATAAATTAAGCCCTTTATTTTTGGTCTTGTGCGTGTTGAGAAGCAAAACTAGATTAATGTGATTGGACACGCATTAGTCATATGCGACTATTTGTTTATTAGAGATCGATTTTTTACAAGAACAGTATATTGTGAAATTAGAGCAATTTACTCGTAATTGATCAAACACTACTTACATTTCTTCTTAGCTAAAAGTTGATTTGACATGATTAGATATCGTGACTAGCATAATCACACAATTAAGAACTAACAAAATATATTAACTTCAAGGTGCAATTCATGGGGGCTGTTATTGGCAACCCTTTACATGTTTAAATAGACTACTAGAAAGGTAATGTACCAACACATTATTGAGCAAGGATAATGTACCAACACATTATTGAGCAAGGAGAATTAAGTAAACTCATTTATTAAAAAAACTAGTAATTGGAAGGAAATATTATTAATGATGTTTTTCATGTGTTTTATTGATGTATTTTATTCATCCATTCGTGGTCCAAAATGTTGTGCATTTAGTTGATTGTTTTTAATATAGAACATTGTAAGTCGTTTTACTTAATTCACAAATATGAAATATTTTGCATTTTGATTCAATAAAGTTACAAAAAAATTAAACAACAATAAAGTTTCTTGTATCATTATGAACAAAGAAAGTTTGTATAACTCGATCTACATTGGAACAAAACGTGTGAATGTAAGCTAATTCACCATTTACTCTGCTTATAATGTAAAAAGGTATTTACAAGTGAGATCACTTTACACGATCAATGTTCATCATTATGGTAGGTGATCCCGAGGTAAAGACAAGCATGATCCCACTAAGTTCTTGATATGGAATAAGTCAAATTTCATGCTTTCGCCCGTATTTGTCCCAACATGCTAATAGTAGGACATAAGTCACTCTATGAATATTACAATATTTCTTTAGGTGTCAAAACATACCCTTATAAAATGTTTAAATTGGAATAATTTCAATAATTTTTCGATTTCTATCATTTGTTTAAAAAAAAAAGTCGTTGAAGATATCATGGAAGAAATAAAATATAAAAATAATATGTGCAGTTTTAAGTTTTTAGAAATTATAAATTGTCAAAAACATTAAAAAAAATCCAACAGAAACGGACAAAAAAGTGAATGATGGGAAACGGATGGAGGTTCCAAAAGCCGAATGCCACGGAGCACTATAGCGCGTCCAAATGACGCTCCCTTTAATCGCGTGGACTTTTGAATTTGCCGCTGTGGTCCTTAGTGCCCATGGGTCCCACATCACTGTGCACGCGTCAACCATACACTCCCCCAAGACCACAAAACGCAAGAAGATTCGTATTGATGGGCCCACAAAACCCCATCAGGTGGGTCCATAATTTTCGGATTTTTCTTGGGAGCAGTGTTTGGCTACGTATTTCCACGAACCAGTGGGCCCTAACGGCCCGTTAAAAGTCAATAAAGTGTAGCCAATAGGAAAAGGGCCACGTATCAGCAAATACTTTTTATTCATTTTTGGGACCGTCGGCGAATGTATGACACGTGTCACTTCCTAATAGCATCATATTCTCACTGTCATCACTGCCATGTCATCTGCTCCGTCATTTTATGATCAATCGTGCTACAATGCCACCTTGATTGACAGATGAGTTGACATAAAGTCACATTTCAATCTATTATTGAACTGTTTTAAACAGTTATCATTTCCATTCACCTAGAAATATATCAATCTCTATGTCACAATTTATCTGACAAAATAGTTTAACCATTTTACGATCACGAATAAGCTCCGAACTCAGCCCAAATTTTCGGGTTAAATCCTTCGACTTTAGGCTGTCTTATTTTGTTAAACTTTCTATTTGTTCTTTCGGATATATATATGTTGAAGGAAAAATAACAAATTACAAATATATACATTCAATTCAATTCCATGTAGAACTTGAATGCAAAATAAATAAATAAATAAAAATATTCATTATCTGAATTATTAGTTGGTTTTTTACCAAATTGTTAAATATTAGTGTGACAAAGTTCTAAAATGTGTAATGTGTGACAATATATTTTGGTGAAGCATCAAATATTACAAGTATATGCGAATCATGTGCTTAAATATGCATTTTCAAATATCAGTTATTACTTCAGATATTATCAGCTGATAAATAAATAAAATAATGTATTATTTTGATTTTATACATATTATTAAATTTTTAAAATAAAAAAAAAACATATTGCTCAAAATCGTAAAAACTACAATTACTTGAATTATAGAAGAAATTTTGGTTTTGCATACCCATCTAGCCAAAAATTGACGAACTCTACATTTTCTTAACAATTGCATCATTTATAAATTGTTGTTTCATTTTCTTACTTGCACCTTAATTGATTTTGAAAAATTATCCATGGGATCCACCTGAATGGGCATTTTCCTTAAATTTCTTCATCTTCTTATGTAGACAAAGACATAACTACATCTTTCCTCAATTTAGCATTATTCAATATCTTTTTCTAACTTCTTAGACTTAATCTCTTTAAGTGCTTCACGACACTTGGCCGTCGCTCTTGATTTGCTTCAGGACACGATTTCACACCCATTCCCTTAATGCCCACTATATGCATTTTATGCCTATTAATCTCGACCTTTGCAATATATAATTCATGAGTTCGAGTGATTTAGACTAATTTGATATTTGTTGGGTCCTATTTGTTTTTTTAAGTTACAAAAAATTATTGAACTTTGCTATAGACTAATACGGATGCAATTTTTAACACAAAGGTGTGCATTTTGATGTTTAAGCGCTTATATGCGATTAATGGAATGTGTTGACTGCATTATCAATCGCATACCCGCATATGTGAAGTGTTTAAAAACATTTCGAGTATAAGCGTGCATTTTAAAATATTGATATATAGATTAAAACATTAAAAAATCTAATGTAAATTGTAAATAATGAACACAAGTTTTTAGGTGGAAACCCCAAACGGGAAATAAATACGACATAGTCACCTAATTATGCGCACAATACTTGGGGAGTGTATTCGTGTATTTTTAAAATACTGTATTTAGAAAAACTAATTTTGACTATCTATTTTCGAATATAAGTATAAACTTAAGTTATCTCATATGAAATAAATTTTGAAAATTTAGATAAGAGAGTCTGATTTTCTTATAGAAGAAACTTTAAAAGCATTATTGGATTCGCCCTTTTTGCAAAATACATTTTTTTTTCCTGAATTTTGATTTTAAAGGAGTCCAAACAAAGGCTTATGAGTTCGCTAAAAACAAAAAATAAAGATATATTTTTGGACATGACATAAATAAATATGATACATATACAAATTATTAGTATTTTAATTCGTCAAGTTACTCGACTCGGACGAAGTGATTCCGTTAGATCAAAATCATAAATTCAATGATTTCAAGGGTACACTTGAAACCGAGTTAGGTTTTGATGGTCGAAAATTTTAACCTATTGAGGAAAAGATAATAATGCGACAAAGCATATGGCCCCCCCAAAACATTAAAGAGTGCAATAATATAGGCACATCCTTGGTCCCGCCCTCGCGATCCATGCTTTTTTAGTGCATAAGCTCTTGGACCACACGCTAAAATTTTTGTATATGAAGCCAAAGCCAAAGGTTCATTGAGAAGGAAAGATAATATTTGTGGATTTCTTTGCCATCCCAATTAATGTGACACAAAAAAAATAAAAAGTTGTTATGCAGTGGTTGCTTTGTAAGGTTTGTTGGACTCTTAGTGGGTCCCACGAACGTCTTAATCGCAATTATGATTTTAATTTTGATCACTCATTCTAGAAGTGTTCATTTTTCTCACATATCTAATCCAGGTAAAGAATATAAGAATATTCGAAAAAATTCTACTACAGAGTTAGAACGTAGAGAATGATCATCGATAAATTGTATCGCCAATTTCTATTTTATAATTAAATGAATACTTGAATTTCCATTCCAATTTTGTGACATTTCAATTCTCGACCTTCAATTTTAGTGACATTTGGATCCCTGCTAATGAACTTGTCCAAACACCGTCAAAAATGTCACATAAATATTATTAAGAATATTGACGAGGACTCGAGTGTTCATTTAAACGAGGTCAACCAGCATAGTTGCATAATGACAAAATTTTATATATATTTTAAGGTTTTGATTCGGAAATCAATCAATTTAAAAATATTAAAAACCACCCTTTGTTATGTCATACATAACAACTAACGAGGCATCTATAATCTGTGTGCATACCAGATTTGAGGTAGGAAAATTTTTGAAAATTGAAATTCTGTACACTTTTATACTAAACGTGGCCTTTCAACATCCAAAAAATTGAACTGTTAGGTAAAGACTTTAGGAAACAAGGCTCATTTCAATAATATAAAATAAAAAAACCATGTCACAATGACATGTTCTAGACAACGTGTATTTGGGTGCTTTACAAATGCTAATCAACCATGGTACACCCATAACTTGAGTGAATTGCCTATTTAGTCACTGAACTTTTAGCCATATTTCTATGGAGTCACTGAACTTTCAAAATCACTCAAATGAACTTTACAAAAGATTTACACAAGGTCACTGAACTTTAAAAATTACCACATTTATCACTGAACTTTGCAAAATATTTCTCAGTGGTCACTAATTCAATGATCTCCTAAAAAACATTTTGTAAAATTTAGTGATCCCGTGGAAACATTTTACAAAGTTCAGTGCTGAATTTGGTGATT
Source organism: Fraxinus sp. D2006-0159 (assembly GCA_903798375.1). Lineage (NCBI taxonomy): Eukaryota > Viridiplantae > Streptophyta > Magnoliopsida > Lamiales > Oleaceae > Fraxinus > Fraxinus sp. D2006-0159. Next base: position 14,255 of record CAIGRQ010014544.1, read on the forward strand.
TTTAAAGTTCAGTGACCTTGTAAAAATATTTTGCAAAGTTCGACGATGATTTAGGTGATTTTGAAAGTTCAGTGACCTTGTAAAAATATTTTGCAAAGTTCGATGATGATTTAGGTGATTTTGAAAGTTCAGTGACCCCTTAAAAGCATGGCTGAAAGTTCGGTGACCAAATAGGCAATTCACTCCCCATAACTTAATACTAGTAGGTATATACCATAATATAATTTGGTCATACGTTGATTTTTCTTTTTTAAATGCAGTTCTAATAATTTTAGGCAAGAATTATACATACAACAATGAACAAATAATCTATAGTTTTAACGGTCAAAGCAAACAAATCTTTTATTTCGATTTCGTTAATTCAATATAAATCAAATCTCTCAATTTGAATCTACGATCAATCAATTAACAACTAATCCTTTTACGATTAAGCTTTTGAGAAGTTCAAATCTCGTTCTCAACCCTTGATCTATTCATGCATACTTGCACTCGCACATACATACACATATACGAAATTGATCTCCTAAACACCGATGCTTAGCTTATGCTAAGCACTAGGTGACGGGACACACCATAATAGGTGGTGTAATTACTTTTGTAACAAACCATTATCTCTCACCATCTACTGTAGTGTGTCACGTCACCCCGAGTGTTTAGCATAAGTTAAGCACTAGTGACATGACACACTAATAAATGTATTGGGAGATAATGGTGGGTCCTGTAAAATGAATAGATTCATTAATAGTTAGTGTGTCATGTCATTAGGTGCCTAGCATTTTGGCATAAGATAAAGATTGTAGTATCAATTCTACGTCCAAAAGAAATGGATTGTGACCTTAAAGATGTTATCCTAAGATATTATTTGCTTGGACTACTCATTATCTCAAGAAAGATAGATAGCACTAACTTGGCTAAAAGCAGCGCCAACATTAGACCTTTATAGAATCCTTTCTATACATTGAGTCCTACTCATGTTTGTGTGTCCTATCACAAATCACAATCAGTATTTCATTCTTTGGGACTCTTTTAGCCCCCGTTTGATCCACAATTTTCATTTTCATTCTTCCACTCATTTTCAACAACACATTATTCAATAAAATAATATTTTTCATCACATCAATAACTTTTCTTTCTTTTTCAACCACACATTCTCCATCAATCTACTATTTCAAAATACATTAT
>CAIGRQ010014583.1:0-18948 GCA_903798375.1 Fraxinus sp. D2006-0159
TCATCCTACAAATAATTTAAGCAAAATTACAGTTGGGATCTCTAATCTTTCCGAAATACGGTCAATAAAATCCTAAACTTAGATTCAAATTATAGTAAATAAACTATTCAAAATATAGTAAAAGATGAGGCTGCATCAGGAAGGGCACTTGAACTCTAAATTCTTTAGTATAAAAGTAGCAACATTCCAACAGAATCCCCGATACTGAAGCCATCGAATAATTCTTGATTTTCGAGTCTCTAGAGGCACATCACGATTTTGGGGGTGTTTGAGGCTTAATTTTGTATATGTTTTGCTTGTTATGTGCATCTTGAGGAAAACCATGAAATTGAAGAAAAGGGGCATAAAATTGGCTAAAGTGGACCTATTCCAAAGTTTGGGGACTAAATCATAAAATTCTAATATATGATTCGGACATAGTATCGACGATTGGAGAGATGTTGGAGTCAATTAGACGGAGTTGGAAGATGGAAGGTCAAGAAAATACAAAGAAGGAACTAAAATATATAAGGAAAGAAATACGGGGACCAACATGGCTTGCGTTTACCGGGAGCAAACTACTTGAACGGCACGCGCGCAAGGAATTACACATCGCGCGTACACATGCCAGTTTTGGATCTGAACGGCCCAATTTTCTGATTTTATCCAAATTCTTATAAAAACTACATTTAACCTACTTTCTTGGGGAGAGGAACAACGTGAACGAATCAGAGCATATCTAATCCTAATTGTCACCAAAAGAAGGAGGCTACCACAAGATTCAAAGGCGATTATCACAAGAGATTGTGGAGCAATTTTAGGGCGTATTAATTCCGGCTATTGAATGTTTCAAGTTCATTAATCTAATTTGCTCATTTTTCACGACAGTGGGCCTAATTTCCTCATTATTCTATTCATGACGCGTACAATTTGGTCAATGAATCATGTAGGTGCTCCCAACCTACAATTCATCATAATTTATCTCATTTTTAACGCTAGTCAATCTGTTATATTTCTTACTAAATTAAGATTTCATTTTTATGAAACGTTAAAAATGAGATAAATTAAACTTGAGGGACTCAATTAAGATTTATATGTTATATTTCTTACTAAATTAAGATTTCATTTTTACGAAACGTTAAAAATTATCAGCTACATGCATCATGATATATATTACGCTTCAACGTAAATAAGCCACCCATTTATGTTGTTAAACTAAAATTTGAAAATAAATCACATAAAAATCATTGATAGCTCATTTAGCAAAACATACCCCGGTGATTATACATTCCAAATGTTATGATTTTGCAAAAATGACATAATTAGGTGAAAATAGACCAGAATTTTCCACGAGGAATTTATTATTTTTGGCAACAAGAATCTTGTTATTCCTAGATGACATTGCGTGTGTTGTAAAAACTAAAAACACGTATTATTGATTGTTTAAAGTATTATTAAAATCAAGGATTTTGTTACTTACACGTCAAAATGGTACATAAATTGTTTTAAAAAATAATGTGGAGGGAAATGATTAGATAAAAAAAGGTGATTGCATTTTAAACTGACAAATTATAGAATGTCATATAACATTATGTAATTCCTTTTATAAATCTTGACGCATATGTAACAATATCCTAAAATCAATGTATAGCAAGATTGTTTAAATTAAAATTGAGATTGGCTTGCCCCCAACCTACTATCGATAATTAAAAATTTGGAATTAATTGTACTTTTGGTTATCAAACTCTCGGTAAACTTTTAATTGAGTCTCTAAAGTCAATTTATCCCATTTTTAATACAAGTCAATCCGTTTTATTTCTTACTAAAATTAAGATCAGGAAACATTAAAAATTGAACGGGAGCAAACTACTTGAATGGCCCGTGCGCAAGGAATTACATGTCACGCACACACATGCCAGTTTTGGACTTGAATGACCCAATTTTCTGGTTTTATCCAAATTCTTATAAAAACCACATTTAACTTCCTTTCTTGGGGAGAGGAACAGCGTGAACGAATCAAAGCATATCAAATCCCAATTTTCACCAAAAGAAGGAGGCTAGCACAAGATCCAAAGACGATTATTTCAAGAGATTGAAAATCAAAGTTCGGGTTAAAGAAATACGAAAAATAAATTGAGTTTTTACTTTTCATTCATTATTTTCCATTCCAGCTGATGTTTTTCCAAATGTTTTTGTGTGATTTACATAACATTATGCTGGCTAATTATTTCATATATTGGATGAAGATGAAACATTTTATTATTTATTTTTAATTCAAGATTTGTAGTTAGTTAAATTCTTGTTTTTTTTTTTTTTTTTTTTNTTTTCATTTCGGGTGATTTTTTCTAAGTCTTTTTGTGTAATTTACAAATCATTATGTAGGATAATTATTTTCATGTATTGGATGAAGATGAAATTTAGTATTATTTATTTTTTGATTCAAGACAAGTAGTCATTTAATTTCTTATTTTTCTTGATTGATCTTGCATGCATAATTTTATTATTTGATTGCTTGATCACCAATTAAATATATAGTTGCTTGTTGTAGTGTTGGAAGCCTCACAATAAGTCTAGAACATTGCTTGATTAACATGCGTGCAATAGATATTAGGAATAATATTTATTACGTGTGCAATTTTTGGAGACAATCTAAACTTTAATGCGTTCTATTCATTCGAATTCGGATTAGGAATAAATTCAGGTCGTGATTAGAATAGATTTAATTTGTTTTAGAAAAAAGAATTAATTACAATAGATTTATCAATTGTCAAGAATGCATGAATGGTACTAACTCATAATTGAGAATTGAAATGGATTATAATAGGTGGATTCGTAATCCAATACATTCATCTTATATAGATACAAAACTCGAATCTTACAAGCTTTCTTAGAATAATTTAGAATAGTTAAAATCAAGATTGTATTTTGTTTGCTTACTTTGAATCTGAATAAAAACTAATACACTTGATTGAAATTTATTCTCTGTGGGACGATAACTCTTAACTCATCACGTATTACTTGTCAACAATCCCGTATACTTGCGGGTTTTGCACGAACAATGCCCTCAATTTCTTCTTCATCCTCAAGTTCAATACCATAATCCACGTTTCCAATAGCTATCCGATCATGATCCAAAGTTTTAAGATTCAAAACAAAGATCTGGTGCGAATAGTTGGAAAACTCAACTCTGTGCACATTTAGCTCTGAACCTTTATCAAGCTTTTCTTTGTGCTTCAAATGCTTCGTCGGCAAAGAAATAGCATTGGAATCTTCGCATTTTAAAGAATTCTTGGGAATGTAACTCATTGGAACTGAAGCATTGCAATCTCTGCCATTTGAATAGTTTAAGACGCTATTTCTTTTAACCCAATGAATCAGAAATACTAGATATTGTTATTGAATCGTAATTTTACAAGTGACATTTTCAGAGAAAATCACCATTTTAGGAGAGATCACAAAACCCTACAGACACAAAACATAACTCGTTTTTACACAAAATGCAAGATACATTACACAAGAAAATAAGCATTTTAAAATAAAAATTGAACAAGTCATGAACAAGTTAAAACAATAAAAAATTAACTAACCTCAGGTTTATGATTTTTTTTTTTTTTCTTTTTCTTTGGATTTTCTTATTTAATGGGTGGATGAATTGCCTTCTTCTTTGCATGTGTGAAGATGCTTCTTTTCGTTGGGTGAATCGTGGGTTTTGGGGTGGGGGTGGGGGTGGGGGTGGTGGGGTGAGGTGGGGTGGGGTATTTCTTCGTAATCAGTTGGTTTGGGGGGCTTGTGGAATAATTTTAGGGCGTATTAATTCCGGCTATTGAATGTTTCAAGTTCATTAATCTAATTTGCTCATTTTTCATGGCAGTGGGCCTAATTTCCACATTATTCTATTCATGACGCGTACAACTTGGTCAATGAATCATGTAGGTGCTCCCAACCTACAATTCATCATAATTAAAAATCTGGGATTAATTTTACTTTAGCTATCAAACTTTCAGTGAAATCTTAATTGAGTCCCTCAAGTTTAATTTATCTCATTTTTAACGCTAGTCAATCTGTTATATTTCTTACTAAATTAAGATTTCATTTTTACGAATCGTTAAAAATGAGATAAATTAAACTTGAGGGACTCAATTAAGATTTATATGTTATATTTCTTACTAAAATTAAGATTTCATTTTTACGAAACGTTAAAAATTATCAGCTACATGTAACATGATATATCTTACGCTTCAACGTAAATAAGCCACCTATTTATGTTGTTAAACTAAAATTTGAAAATAAATCACATAAAAATCATAAATAACTCATTTAGCAAAACATACCCGGTGATTATACATTCCAAATTTCATGATTATGCAAAAATGACATAATTAGGTGAAAATAGACTAGAATTTTCCACGGGAATTTATTATTTTTGGCAACAAGAATCTTGTTATTCCTAGATGACACTGCATGAGTTGTAAAAACATGTGTTAATGATTGTTTAAAGTGTTATTAAAATCAAGGATTTTGTTACTTACACGTCAAAATGGTACATAAATTGTTTTAAAAAATAATGTGGATGGAAAAGATTAGATAAAAAAAAGTGATTGCATTTTAAACTGATAAATTATAGAACGTCTCATAAGATTATGTAATTCCTTTTATAAATCTTGAAGCATATGTAACAAAATCCTAAATTGAGTTAAAACTTAGACGGGATGAACCTGCAATGAGGAGGAGACTCCCTACCACGAATACCTCAAACCCACCTCAAATCCGTTTCAGTTTTATTACATTTTTATGATTTTCAATTTAATTTGTATCTAAAAAATAAATAAATAGAATTAAAACTTAGACGGGATGGTAAATTGAGTTATTTTAATCTCATCCCAATCTCATCTAGCCTCTCGGGTTTTTTTGAAGAAGCAACGATGGGGATTGCAGTCCAATCCAATCTCGATCCATTGCCATATATATATATATATATATAGTTATTTATTTTAGTACTACTATTTTATCGAGTAAATAACATTGAAAGTAAATTGACTTTTCATGATCTGATTGCAATGAACAAAAGTTTGATGACCAATTGAGATTTCACTAAAGCATACAGTGACCAAAAATGAAATTAAAGTCTCGGTGTCCTCCCCAAGTCCAACCCACTCTCATTTTTCTGTTATCATTTTCTTTCTTGTTATCACATTCAAGAATTTGTACGTAGGCGATGACGACAATCTAGGATTATTAAACGGCCGGCAACTGTTTCGTTCATTTCCGAAATTTAAATTCGACCCTCCAACCCACTCCCATTTTTCTGTTTTTCTCATTTTATTTCTTGTTATCACATTCAAGAATTTAAATTCGACCCTCCATCCCACTCCCATTTTTCTGTTTTTCTCTATCATTTTCTTTCTTGTTATCACATTCAAGAATTTGGGCTCCATTAAACTTTTCGTAACCGTACGCCTAGAAATTCTTGGTTGTTGTCACTTAGCCCCAGGTAGCATATCTGGAAGGTAATGTTTGTTTCACTAAATCTTTGAGTTTTTAAGCACTGTTATATGTTATTTGACCGAATCTTTCTTCTTACTTGTATTATTATTCACTTATTGTCATTCTAAATTATTGAAATCTTTGCTTTTGTGGGTTCGTTTGTTTCAAATAGGATCCGGAACCAGTGGCGTGAAGTACTTAAAATGAGTTGGAAGGATAGGATATCTTTTTTTCGTGCTCCGAATTTCGGGCAAATGTTAGAGGTATGTAAGAGATTTTGTTTCTTTATTCTTTTTCATTTTTTTTAGATGTTATCCAATAATGTAAGATTTATGCTTTTCAAGAAATTGCTTACGTTAAGAAGTAATTAATGGTTCAACTTTATTAAGATACTTATTTTTTTAAGTTGTGGATCATATAATATAAAGACTAAAAGTAGCTTGCTTGGATTAGTGTTATGCAGTTTAAATGTTTAATTTCTTTGGCCCCATCGGTTTATTACTCAATGATAGAGACGAATTATTCTAAATACCAGCCTTGTTGATTTGTTCAATTCTGCAACTAGTTAATTTATTCAAAAAATCTAGTGGTGTTTTTGGAAAAAGTATTGCCGTGTACCACTTGTGTTGATCAGAACAATGAACCGAAAAGGTTCTACTATGAGTCGATTTGGTATTAGCTCCATATTAAGATTTGTCCATTACGAGTCGGATTTTGGATGGTGAATTTTTGTTTATATTAAAATTGAGATAAATTTAATACATGTAAGTTTTTGAACCGTATCTCTGTATATGGAACATCATGCTTTAATTGATAATTTCTGGTTCTAAGTCAAGAATGATCTGATTTTCAACTTTTTTCTCAGTTTTAGTCATTTCTAATGCTTGTAACTATGCTGTTTATGATATAAACCTAGTTTCTTGATGACACTTCATTAGATTATGATTACTGATGATCCTGTCTAAACTCTTTATCTTTTTGTGTTGTTTTACTTTGCTTTTTGCAAGATAGCTAGGTATGTTACCCTGTTAATCATGCAAGATATGTATAACAGAAAAATATTAACTGACATTGAACTAAAGATTATACAGCAATTTCCCAATTAAAGTGCCTTTCGTAATTGAATTTGTCGATTACAATGGATATTCTATTGCATTATAAACTTCAATATACAATTTAAATAATGCTGATTCATTCCATTTCCAACATATAGGGCAGAGCAAACGAGGTTGAGCTTGGATGTCGACATACTGTTAAGTCACACGGGGCAACAGTTGCAAGGACTCATAAGCATGACTGGATTATATTGCTGCTTCTTGCTGTAATAGAGGTCATTCTAAATATCATTCATCCTTTCTATCGTTTCGTTGGGAAGGACATGATGATAGATCTCAAATATCCCATGAAAGATAACACAGTACCTGTGTGGGCTGTTCCTGTGAGTATCATTTTATTGCTACATTGTTTGATGAAAACACATTTGAATTATCTATTCCTTCAGTGATCAAAATAAATAGGTGATGCATTTGATTTAGCTTTCATGATTAGCTGGATTAAATTGAGTTGGATTTTGAAAATGTTGGTTTTATATAGTTTCTTATATTTAATTAACCTTGATTTGCTTTCAGTGATCTGCTCCATATCCTCTTATGGAGGAGTCGAGCTTCATACAATGATCTTTACTTTTCTTCACAAAATACATCGATTTTGTCTGTGCCGCTTATCTTTTTGTTGAAAAGAGAAGGCATGAAACTGGAATGACATGGCTATTCCTGAGATTGAATATTTTATGAAGATGCTAATTATCCGTAGTCTTCAGTCGATTTACTCATAATTTTGTCGATCGTTTTTTTATAATATATGCTAATGGAACAAAGTGGAAACAATATAATCTTTTTGATGAACAGCTGTATGCAGTTCTACTGCCTATTGCCATTTTTCTGCTCTTCTATCTGCGTAGGAGAGATGTATATGATCTGCACCACGGCATACTAGGTAATATTATGCTTTCTCTCTAGAACTTATACAGAGTATAAATTGTGTACACCTCTCTCCTTCGGGTGCCTGACTTGCTCAGCAATTGAACTGCAGGACTCTTATTTGCAGTGCTAATAACTGGTGTCCTAACAGATGCAGTTAAAAATGCAGTTGGCCGACCTCGGCCCGACTTTTTCTGGCGTTGTTTTCCTGATGGGAAAGATGTATGTCATCTTAGACCCTCTATGCCTTTTTACTTCATCACTTCCCTATTTAGATTCTCTATTTTCAATATCATTATACTGTGCAATGGCATTTATATATAATTTTTGGATTTCACATGGCATTATGAATTTCTTGTTCATAATAATTTATGGTTTAAACTAATTATTCGCTGCAGTATGACGCTTCTACATTTATCTTCACGCTGTTTATAATTTAAAGCCCTCTTTTCTAATGTATCGACAAAGAGTCACCTTATATTTGATGAATATAGTCGGTACCGAAGTTACAATTTATATTTCCTGCTCCTTTAACAGTTATATGATCGTTGGGGCAATGTGATCTGTCATGGTAAAGACAGTGATATAAAGGAAGGACACAAGAGTTTCCCAAGTGGCCATACTTCATGTAAGTGATGCCTCTTGCCTTGTGCTAGTTTTAGCTCGATTATGCAAAAGTTTAAGGTAAGACAAATGGTCAAAATTGCCTAAGAATTTATGTGGATTCGAACTAGGCGATTTTGATCCTGTATTTCTGAAGTGACTATTGGTATGAGAATTTAAGCGGTAATTCTCTTATTGTTTGCTTTAATCCTAGAAGTTTCTGTATGTATCACAAGAGATTGTGCATAATATAGAGAGATGAAATTTCACTGTCATGTTGACACGAACAACTTTCTTACCCGAGTTTTATTGCCAATGTTCGTGAACTAATCATCTAACAAGATGTAGCACAAATTTCAGGGTCATTTGCAGGTCTTGGATTTCTGTCATTGTACTTGGCCGGAAAAATTAAAGCATTTGATCAGAGGGGTCATGTGGCAAAACTATGCATTCTTTTTCTTCCTATCCTTGCAGCATGTCTTGTTGGAATTTCTCGTGTTGATGACTACTGGCATCACTGGCAAGATGTATTTGCCGGGGGTCTCTTAGGTGTGTTCTTTACTGACCGTTAAATCAATCGGATTATTTTCTATCTTCCTTTGCATTACATCTGTATACCTTTTCAGGTCTTGTCGTTGCGACATTCTGCTATCTACAGTTTTTCCCACCTCCATACCACACGGAAGGTAGCATTTTTACTTCGTTTTTATCCTATATTTTGCTCTTCGTTTAAGTGAATGTACAGTGTGAAATACCATTGTTACATGAATATTTCATTTGTTTCCAAAGGTTTTTAAGATATCTGGACTAGATGAATTCTGTTTTGCTTGAGACACAATACTGATATATTATTAAGAAGGCCAATTTTATCTTCTAGCGAAGTTTAAGTCTCTTTTCAGTTGTTTACACAAATTGATCATTGATGTCTTTGAAATGTGTGTTATAGCACTTATTAGGAACAAATCATTGAAAATTATATGATTTGACCTCCCCCAAATAGATGAAACTAGGATTGATTGTGGAACTGAGCATATAAAAAACCCCTGGAGGGCAGTAGATGCACTAGTTTCTCTGGATCAATGCCTTTATAAACCCACCCCAACAAAATCCCGACACTCTAGCCTTGAAAACACTGGATTTTGTTGGGGTAGCTTATCGGTAGGAAAGACAGTCAGAGGAAGAAAAGCCATACAGCCCCTTCCAGTGAATAGATTGATACCTCCTGTTTTACATCTAAAAGTTTTGATATAAATTTCAAATGACGAGGAACAAAACTGTTGAATATTTGTTTCCATCACGATCAAGAGGTTGTTATATTACAATGCACTTACTTGGTTGTCCATCGATGGCAGGATGGGGTCCCTATGCCTATTTCCGAGCGCAGGAGGAGTCCCGTTCCAATCCACAAACAGTCCAACCCTTGAATGGAATCAGCATGCAACAAGTAAATCATCAATCTATGCCGAACAACATTGCAGAAAATCGCTTAAACTCAACTTTCGATGACATGGAGTCTGGCATAAGGTAGATTAGGCATACAACGTAGCTTTTCTCTTTTCAAGGTTAAGCAATTTTCCTCTTTCAGAGCTTATCTTTGAAAGCATTATTTGAGTGATTTTATTGTATAGAAATGATTTTCTTCTGTCATGATCATAATACACAAGAGACTCGTATTTTGATTACTAGTGGACGTACGTGCAATGCACGTGTTGCAGTTTAGTTGGCTACTTACAATCATAAAAGCCAAAGGAAAAAATTACTTTTCCCATAACTCAAGCTGGATATGAGATGAGCCATGTAATTTTATGTTCAAGCCCATACAATTACATCAATACTATAAGCTTATACAAACACCTCTCAAGTGATTCAACGATTCAGAGATATTTGGACAACTAATACATGACAAATGAATTTTATTCAGTAACACAGGAAAACAAGTATTAATGAAAATTTTCACCCACTCAACTAAACAAAATAAAGGAATACCATCTTATCCAGTGATCTTTCTCCTCATTAACAGGCTTTATTTTATTCATCCAGTTTGCAAAGCCTTTCTTCTTCTCAATTGGTTGTTCAGCAATCTTAGGAGTTTCAGAAGGACGGCTTCTTCCACCCATCTCCTTAAACTGCAGTTTAAAGAATGAGTCATAAACATTTTACCATTTGATGAGTGGCTGTGTGAAAGCAAGAGAGTATAGAGCTACAAAAATTCCTCAGTGAGCATTCAGCCAAGGTACACAACAAAAAAGGAGCAAGAACAGAGACCAAAAGAACCTAATATAATTTCGATTACAACACCTAATCTTATAAATTCTTAAGCAACGCCAGCAATTCATGAGCGCAATGAACATGATGTAAACTTATATGGCCTCTTGGCCCTCTCCCGTATGACCCATTTACTCTCATAAACTTTTCCACTTGCCTAAGCATTATGGTGAGATTTTATAAGAGAGGAAAGATAACAAGTGAAATGAATAATAGTGTAGAATTTGCAGTAAGACAAAGCATGCCAGTTCAGTGTTCAGAACATCATGTTTATTAGCATAGAAGAATTACAAATATTTACACAAGGACCTGAATCTTTAAAACACAGTTGTCCTAGCGTACACGTAGTTTAACTAAATATGGTACAACAAATTGCTTCAAATTAAAAAATAATCCATAGTTCTGTAAAATATATCAATTTTAACGTGATCTTAGGAAATTTGTCAATTTCAATCTTCCATACGTTGCAAGTATGATCCATCAACAAATTTTGAAAGTTTTTTATGTTAATGCATATCTAATTCGCTCACAAATTAACATCACAAAAACAAAAAACAAAAACAAAAAATCAAGAAAGAAATTGATAGTTAGATTTTTTTATCAACATCGAGAAAAGCCATATTAAGATGAGTAATCAATGATCTGCCTCAAAGAAATATCAATTGATCAAAAATACAATATATCAATTGATAATATAACCTACTGAGCTACATATGCATTTACACGCATATACACACACCAAGGGTGTGCTTGGGTTTATTTTTTGCTCAAGATTGATCTATCATGTGTTAACCATAAGCCATGCTTAAAGGATCAAGTTTTCACTAACACTCAATCTAGGAGAAAGGAAACAAAGAACAATCCATTAAAGTTCATAAAGTACTCCTTAAAACCAGAGTAATGGAAGTCATAATGAATAAACTTTTACATAGTCCATCCAAATTATGTACATATTGCATTCTCCCAACTGAGTATATTACAAGGAATCATTTGAATGGCATAGTATCAGAAAGAAGTGGAACCCTAGACATATACACACTATGCAAGACAACTTTCCTACATCTGGACTTAACTCATTGTTTGAATATAATTTTATATAGTTTGCATTTACCATTTTTTTCTTGTTTGTACTCTTGAACAGATAGCTTCTGCCAACCCCATGACACTTGTGGTGTTGATAGACAAGAATCCAATTATAGGGGAAGCCAAGAATGTTTGATAAAATAGTGTGATAATGGACATCTGAAGAAATAGTTACATAAGAATGCAATTATAGGAAATCAAATTTCTACGAAACTTCTAGGAGCTATTTCCACCTCCTTGTTTCCATTCATTGTATGATTTTATTTCACAACCAGAATAAGTTAGAAGTCCCTTTCATCCTATCTGTGTTGGTCATTTTAGGCTGTGGCAATTATTGTACGGTTTGAGGTTATTTAAGGTTGTTTAATATGACAGTATTATCCTCAGTTTTGCTTTCTTATAGAAACATAGTGGATGGAAGATCCTTAAATTTATCAGCTTCTTGATTTTTGGTGTGAAATGGATACTTTTAGTGGGGGAAGATAAATGAACTTAAACTATATGAGAAGATTTACCTTAGGATTCATTAACCAAATGTGTTGGTATTTCAATGGGCTATTTTGAGATTTGTTGGGAGAGCATTTTTTGAAACTATTGCCTTTACAGTCCAGCCAGACTCTCCCAGTTTGATGTCAGGTATGAGTTTGTAGTCTGTGGCCATCTTTATCTGCAATGAATTCTATTTGATTAGTAGATGAAAATGGTTAGAAATAGAAAAGTTAAAATGAAACATAAATATTGAAGGATAAATGAGAAGATGTTTTTAACAATGTTTGTAGTTAATGTATGCTGTTAGGTGAAAGACAAGAAATTACTAGGTTTAAAGTTAACAGTGAGCAAATGAGATTGATGAAGATAAACTGGGAGAAGGTTTAATTTCATGTGTTGTATGTTGAGAGATGAGGTGGTAGTGGGAAGAGATGATTCAAGTTTAGAATGAGTGGTGTGAAAGTTAGATTTATATTTTGAATACAAACTGGAAAATGTTTAGTGGTAGACAATAATTTTTGTTCACTATTATAAGCAAAAGTTTGTAGAGAATGGCTGTTGGAGATGATACATGGTCGTGGATGGAAATGATGAAAATTTAGAATCAGTGCAGTCAAAGTTGGATTCTGTTTTGAATGCAGACTGGGAACTTTTTAATGGCAGGCAAAAATGTTTGTTTAGTATTGGAAGTAAAGGGTTTTAGAAAATGGTGTAGGAAGTGGGTTGTCAAGGGTGATTATGTGGTTTTTGGTAAGGGATATTTGTCCTTTTGGTGAAATTAGTGGTGGGTTATGAAGATTTTTTTTTTAAAAATGTTTATTCACGTGGAGAGTAAAAACTCTTTTTTTGCTATGAGACATACAGTGCTATTGCTGCAGCTGATTAGATGGTCTGGATTCCAAGAAGTCAATACGTACATTTAATTTCCAAACCAAATATTCAATGAAACACTTCAAATTATATCTGCTGGCTAGAATGAGCAATTATAGTAATTGATCCTGAACAAGAAATATAAACAATGGATAAAGCAGAAAGTGAAATTATCAGACTTTTATAATCCAATGTACTAATTAAAGATTGAGAAAAGAAATTCAAGAATACAACAGATCACTGTAAATATGATGACTGCAGCATAAAAATGAACGACGATTCAGAAACAAAATGCGTTAATGTTGAATTTGCATTAAAAAAAAGAGAGAGAGAAACCCCAAGAGGGAAATAATGTAAATAGTTCAGGACTGATTTAACAGCTACAAAAAGCTAAGGCATGTCCATGAATTAGATAAACAAATGCTTAAACCAAGTCAAGTATCTACTCTTCTATCATCAATAAAAAGAAATATTACTAATTCCAAATAGAATCCAAAATACAGTTTTTCTGCCACCACAAAAGCAATTGAGAAATTTTTGAGAATGGAAAATACTTCATTCGTAGTTCATTATAGTAATGATAATTTCAGAAGAGATTTAGAAAATACCTGTATGAAGAATTGATGTAATGATCAGCAATATCTATTGACATTTGGATAGCAAGTCTTGGAGTTAACTGGCAATACCGTCTTTCAAAAATATGGATAAATTAATGTCAAAGTTCTCCACAGAAACCATTTCTAGGCCTCTTGCCAGACACAGCTATGATATCAACCAATTGTTCCGCCAAACTACTTGGATCCATATTTATCCATGTTTTGTTCTTCATATTTTCTTCAAATGAAAGTTTTTCCAACATATTTTCTTACAAAATCATCAAGACAAACTTACATTGAAAAACTAGGGAAAAACATTATTTGCAAACAAAATAAAAAGGAAAATGGCCAATTGGAACTTTGTCATCCGGACGTTCGGTTCACCAGCAACGGTCACCTTTTTTACCGTTCTGACAAAAGTGTTTCTAACGGTAAGATGGGTCATCCGGTTCTGAACCGGACGTCAGGTTAGTCGTCCGGTTGGACAGAGACTTTGGCCTTTTTCAACCATTATAAATACCAACTCATCTACCATTTAATGTGTAACTTTTAAGCATTGATTTTGATATTACTTGAGCCTACTTTGATCTTACATATCATTCATTTATCAAATTACTTTGCTCTTGAAAAGTCTACGATCAAAAACTCTTTAAGATCATTCTTACATCAAAGATTTACACACCAAACACTTGAGCTTCATTCATTACTATCCATTAAAGTGTTTGTCTACCTCTCTTTTTATACTCAACCTCGTATTTATCATTAGTTAAGAAGAGAAGTTTTTTACTTGTAAAATTATCTTATATTAAGGGTTGTGTTGAGGTCCCGAAAAGCTCAACATTGTAAAAAGATCGATGCTCCTTGGTTGTATGTCACCAGAAGCGTTGTAAAGGGTTGGATTACATCACAAGTCAATCAATATAGTGAAAAAGGCCTTGCTCATGATGGAGAGCTTGGTAACCGGGGACGTAGATCATTGCGTTGGATCGAACCTCCATATTATATCGTTTCTCTAACTCTTTTACTTAACGTTTTCTACTTTGTACAAACTTGTCTCAATTATCTACATGCCTATTTGCGTTTAGTTTGATTCATTATCATTTGTGTGATTATTAGTGCAAAATCTTGTATACTCAAAGAAAAAGTTTTAAAAACCAATTCACCCCCCTCTTGGTTAGCCAATCTTGGGCTTTCAGCAACATCTTCATTTTCCTCTCTAATGTAATGTTCACAATCAATCAAGAGTTAAGCTTCCTTCTATTTATCATCCTTTCATGTCAGTTTGGATGGAACATTATGCCCCACTTGGTTCTTTCCAAACATGCTCATTATGTGCTTGTTATAATGTCCCACTGTTGTAAAAGTGTAATAAGCTGGTACAAACTTCACTTTAGGGCAGAATGAACTATCTAAAATCACAACTTTCTTTCAGTAATCCCAAATTCTAACTCAACTTCAATAGCTTTACATTTATTGTCATCAACCTAGATGCATGAAAATCGTATTTCACTTCTTGCCATAAACAATTTCTTCCAACTCCTCCCCAAGAGGGGGGAGAGAAGTTTTTAGTAAACAGAAAATTAGATGACGGCAATTACCAAAGAGTTCAAAAATACAACTATCTAACAAAAAAATTGAATTCTAAAATGCCCAATCAGCATTGCCCTTCACAGCTTAAGGATTTAAAGGAAAATTAAGAGTTTTGACAGTATTTCCCTTCCCACACACCCCCATCTCTTTCTCTCTAAAATAAGAGTTGCTTAAGAGGGGGCATACTTGGTAAGAAAGATTATTTTATGATGAAGTCATGCAAGGTTCAAATGTGAGAAATTTGTCTTGATTGATTGGTGTGCGATAATTACCGAGTGGATACAAGGAATGGCGAAGAATAGACATACATTGTACACTACTCAATGTCTGAAAAGCCTCAATCCAATATCTAGGAATTTTACCTCTAGGGGCGAGGTGTAAGCCTGGACACAAACCAATAGATAAATTAAAAAGATACAAAAACATAATAGGCTCATAACAAGAAAAAAAACCATTTAATATTTATCCATAATAAAACAAATTATCAAAATTTAAAAATCTAACTTGCAAACAAAGGTTGGATGGAATGATACATCTGGATAAATTACATANACAAAAACATAATAGGCTCATAACAAGAAAAAAAACCATTTAATATTTATCCATAATAAAACAAATTATCAAAATTTAAAAATCTAACTTGCAAACAAAGGTTGGATGGAATGATACATCTGGATAAATTACATAGATAAGTCCCTTATGTTTGATAAAGTTTAAGTTTGTTTTGATTGTTTGCAGTGAAGGTAGAGTAACTCTAAGCTATATTTCCATCGATTTACTTCTCTCCTCTTAATGTAAAGGTTTCGTGTTCCCCTCTAATGTTTTTCCTTGATTTCATCTAAATGTAGTGGTACTCCCCAAACCCCACCAACTGGCACAAGTGAAGTAGGATAGAGAAAAAAAAAAAACAAACAAGAATCCTCCTATACCATCACTACTAATAGGATTATTAAGGAATCATTGATATTTTTTATTCTCCAATCACCCTCCCCATTGGTAGCAGATTTTTCTCATTCTATATCATCATACTCTAATACCAGAAATAAAATTCTTAGAAAAGGTACCATGATAAATGTGTGAACACCATAGTCACCTTAAGGCTTAGCCTCAAAGAGCATTATATGAAAGTCTCATGCAAGGTGAAATATTATTATTGTATAATGTTGACATAACTAAATCACGTTGATTGGTTTAATAAACTTTCCACATTATTCTCCAATATTAGAGATGAAGCCATGCCAAATAATACAATACACTCACTATATATACACACATAAGCATAATAGGTGTCCTCACCCTCACAAGCCAAACAAAATTTCAGACACCTTTTTTTTTCTCTTCCTACTCCCCTATATTCTCACTAGTTTGAGTATGTGATTTTCTCACCAAAACCCTCCGCGTAAAGTGAAAACACATCAAGTCCTTGAAGTTGATGCAAAACCAAAGTTGAATCAAACACAAGAGCGTCATGAAAAAATCTTCATGTGATCAGTTTTTTAGCCCCAAACACTGTTCAATCTCATAAAAATTCAACCTCTTCATCCCCAATTCAAATTTCCCACAACCCTAACCAGAAATTACCCACCCAATTCAGGAAGAAGACAGTAACATTGAAAATATCCTACACCCAACCCCAAAGAAATAGACAAACCTTGAGAGTTGCTTTGACAGGTTTCCGAGGGCGAAGAAGTAGGAAATGTCACATGAGTGGAGAATGAAGGAGTAGGAAATCAAGGGGCTTCTGCGGGCTTCAGAAGGATTTGGCAGAGAGAAAGAGTGATAGAAGGGATTCTCAGGCAAACGAGTGGGAAGGAAAAAGACCCAATATCCAAACGACGTAGTGTTGGTTGACGATCCAATTTCTTAACACATGTCCAATGCATGTGAATCCAAAACAGGCTCTTTTAATACTGTTAGGATTTTGTTATCAGTGTAGTTGAGTTATTTTCTCTTTTCTTTCTTTTTTCCCTCCCATTTGGTGGATCCTCATCCTTCGCAAGAAAACTTTGTCAACATAAAAGAATTAAGTCGTATAGATTATATAATAAAGAAAATAGTTATAAATTTCTTCAAAACTACATCTTCAAGAAAGTGTAATAATTAATTAGAGATGTTCCCCAGGTTATAGCTCAGTGGTGCAAAGGAGAGGAGTGAGGTAGTCTCAGCTGAGCCGGCAGCCACAGTGTGAGGGTTCGATTACTGCCTCTAACAAGGTTTGGAATTGTACTTTTTGTGGACACTAGTATAACAGCTCTTGTACCCTGATCTGTTGAGGCACATATCGCGATTTACCTCATCCACAATACTCTAGGGGGCCCTCAAGGTTGGGGTTCAACCTTTTTATAATTAATTAGAGACAAACTTGTGCCAACTCAAAATAACTCACATTCTCTGACTTATTCTTCATTTTGGTCCGAGTTGATACATTTAATGACTAACATTTAATAATTGCAAGGCGAGGCGACACAACTAAGAATTGTTTACCTAACTCTCCATATTATAAATACCCGTTTCTTGTGTGTGTTGAATCTATTTTCATTTAAAAGAACTTGTAATTGAAGATTAAACCATTCTAAAAATCTCTTGATTTAATTACAAAGATCAAACATAAAAAAATCATTACCTTTATAGTTCGTTCTTGATAATCCATGTGGGGGAAAAAGATGTCCAAAGTTGTTGGAAAGTCCAAGTTGTACAATCAAAAAGGTTCTTCGGTAATCAACATGTTGGGTGATCATAGTATATTAAAATTTAGTTGTATCTGGATCAATTGTAAGTTATCTTATCTAGTGGATCATTTTAGTAATATTTGTCTTGAGGTATTGATCTCTGTGGAGAGTTCTTCAAAGGATTTCTTTCATTACCAAATTTGGTGTTCTTTACTTTTGTACTTTTGATCTGTATTGCATGATTAACACTTAGGATTTAATTTTATATTAAACTTAATCAGATAAAAATAATAAATAAGTGATTGTTTTAAATAATTATTTTCAATTGGTATCAGACCTTAATATCAATCCATGACCTAATGTTGTCTAGATGAATCAATCAATTTATGTTCTTCCTTATTTTGACAAAAACAATGATACTTATTGAAAGGCTAGAATGAAAACCCTTTTAAAGTTGATGGATGAACGTGTTTGGGTTAGTTTAGAAAAGAGCTGGACTGCCCTATCTATATCTATTGTTGGTATTGTTATACCATCATATCTCTACTTAGACTAAAGATATCTAGCTAATTGTAATTGGAATAATAGAGGTGTCCATGCCCTTGATAGAGTATATAAGAGTATATTTTTAATGTTGATTGTTCATGATTATTTGCTAATACATGAGCATATTTGGGATTATTAATGATAACAATCCTAATGGTGGTTTTGATAATTTTATTCTAGAAATGAAGTCATATATGATAAAGCCCAAGGCCCAAAAGATAGCTCATTTCAAATGGGCTTGACCCAGCTCAATGAGAAGAAAAGAGAGACGGGAATGAAGGGAGAATATCATTGGAAGATTGTTGGGAGTTAAATAAATCCCGAATTGGAAGCTTCTCTGCGCTGTCTTCAGTATTATCGCCATATCTCCCTCAATCTCATTTTACCTTCCAATCTCAAATATGTATTATGGGGAGTATGTAATTTCTGGTTAAAAAAAAATGAAATGAAATGTATGAAGAAAATTTTGAAGCGAGTTGTATTTCTGCAACAAAAAAAAAGAAAAAAGAAAAAAAAAGGTGTTTTGAACCAAGAAGAAGTCCAAAAAGAATAACATAATGTCGTGGGAAGCCATGTTGAGTACACAAGTTGGTGAATACCCTCAGTGTATACTTGAAAGCTGATCATTTTTCAATTTCTTATCCTTCCTTTCAATTTGACCTTGGTCCCTTTACAACTTTCTTGTTGACCTTTTGATCCTAAGTGGGTTAGTGGTTAGAATGGTTGAGTTCCCATTAATTGGCATCCTCTCATGAGATCAATTCTATTATTTCACACTTTTGCTCATAAGCAATT